>JAVGWX010000005.1:31787197-31982197 GCA_036924085.1 Ariolimax columbianus
AGAAGAGTTGATTGCTCGGTCATCGTATGACAACACAATCTAATCACACAAAGATATAGCTACAATATACAAAGAAGATTACATCGCAGATGGATAGATGACATGAGATAAATTATATAACGTTAAGGTCTTACCACAAAGTATGCAGTACACATGGCTTAGAAGGGCAACGTAATTTCAAAAGACGATTAACGGCACACAGATGTTGAACAGTAAGTAAGTATCAAACGTATTACAAACCCTCTTTCAACACAAGGAGGTTTTGAAGAAAGTTTCTAGTTTTTTTCTCTCGATATTCCTCTTTGTTAACGTAACGTTATACTGGTTTAGAAGACTAATAGAGTATGTTCACAACCAGTTAATTCTACTCTACCTGAGCTAACAATAATTGTTTGCATTTAATCTATTATTGATCCATTAACCGACGCTGCCCCCACCATTTCATGTGGCAATGCATTCCAACCATCCACCACCCTCTGACAAAAAAACACCCCAAACAAAACAACATATTTCCTAACATCTAATCTGAATTTTCTTTAATTAATTTGTAACTGTGCCCTCTAGGTCTCTAATTGTTTTCTTTCCATTGATTATCTGATAAACCTATATTAAATCACTTCGAATTATTTTATTTACTAGAAACTCTAGGCCGCTTTTTCTGAGTCTTTCCTCATAACTATAATTCCGGAATACCACTTTAAATTCTTTCTCTTTTTTTAAAATACCCTTTGCAGCATGTTTATATCCCCTCAATAATAGGAACTTTACCCCTGAATACGGTACTTCAATTTAGGTCTAACCAATGCTTTATTCAGTGTGACTATTTTATGTTTTTCTCCATTTCAGGGCAAAACAATAGGGAAGAATTTACGTTGGATTTGAAGATTCATGTTCTTGTGTTGTGTCACGACTTTTGATTTCCTTGAGTTCCCTAATGCAATTACAGCTCGTCTCATTCGTTGTAACTATCTTGTTTACCAAACCTTTCATTCGGCCATTTCAAACATTTAAGTAGCATCTCTCTGTTTTTCGTTCGTCACACCAATAAATGTGTTTTGTGAGATAATGCTTTTAGGTATAGTGCAAATGTTGTTCTAACCTCCCACAGTAAGCTATGACCTGGGTCACGTTCAAACTGCACCTACAAACTCTTTTGTGTGGGCCATCTCTAACGTCTTCAACTCGTCTCATTAACAATGAGTGTCTCAATCGTTAAGGTTAACATTGTCTTTGCTGATCATATTTGTTTATCTTCATCGTTCGCAGTCAGACAGTAACCATTATTTTTTCGAAAAAAGCAGCCGTCATCCTGAGGCTGTCGACACTGCCATAGAGCTTGTCTAGTGTTGCTACTGGTGATGGCCACATCTGCTCTCTCTGATCCTCGTATGTCGGGCAGTTCTGCAGCAAATGCTCAGCGGTCATTTTGCCGGTACCATACGGGCATTCGTCGGTGCCACCTATCTTCAATTTGTTGAATAGGTGGTACCTGAGTCTGTTGTGGCCAGTGGGAAGTCTGAAGACCACGACCTGCTCTTTTCTGTTCAACTGGTAATAGGCATCGTTTTTGGTGTAGCCAGTATGTTCGATTTCCCATTTGGTCATGTATCTAGCTCTAATAAGCCGTTTTGACTCTTCGTATGTCACACTAGTATCAGGTTGTGGTAGTTTTGCACCTTCTTTTGCCAGTCTGTCTGCCTCCTCGTTGCCTTGGATGTTGCAGTGAGATGGAACCCACTGCATCACTACTCTTTTTGGTGCTGCCTGCTGGCATAGTTGACAGAGTACTGCTTTTAATTCATTAAGTTCAATATTTTTCTGGCTTTTCAGTGCTGTGACTACGGCCAGTGCATCTGTAAGCAGGACTATGTGGCTTTCATTCCTTTTACCTGTCACCATTTCTTCCACTGCCGCCCTCAGTGCCTCTGCCTGCGCTCTGAAATTGCTTGTGTATTTTCCAGTGTTATTTTTCTGCCATTTGGTAGGCTCAGGAATGCTCCTGCTCCTCCGTTCTGTGTTGTATTTGTTACGGAACCGTCGGTGTCTGCATGGGTCCAGTCCATGCTTGGGTAGTTTTCCGTAATGAAACTCAGGGTAGTATCTCTTCTTTCTTTTTCAGACTGACAGTTTTTATTTCTAATACCTGGTATATTTTCTACCACCTCTGGAAATATATGCTGCCCCCAGGTAGGTTTTCGTACAGTAGGGATGGGCTTTGGTGTGGTTAGTGCGTTCATGGGGTCTTCGTGCATCTTTGCTTTGGCTATTTCTGCAAAGTTTCTCTGCTTTAGCTTCCCATTTCCGAAATGGTTTAGTCTCTGGTGCATTGGGTGGTCAGTCAGTCTTCTGAGTTTCTCTGATTGCAGCTGGGCTCTGCAGTCTCTTCTGTCGGCCATGTATTGCAGTTTTGTAATCTTTTCAAGTTCTACAATTGGCGTTGACTTCATGCCTCCTGTTATAACTTTCATGGCTTGGGTTTGGAGTTTGCTAACTTTATCGAAGTTCGCCTTTGCTGCTGTTGTCCATGCCGCAATGCCATACTCGAGAACTGGTCTCACTCTTCCAGTGTACAGTTTCTTTAGTATACTTTCGTCTGCTCCCCAGCTTGTGCCAGCAAGTTTCATGATTGCCATTCTTTCTCTGGCTCTCATTCGGTTTCTCTGGATCTGACTTTTCCATGTCATACGCCAATCAAATGTGACTCCCAGATAGTTTGGGTTGTCGTTTGGCTGTAGGTATTTGCCGTTTAGACTTAATTTGGTGTTTTGGGATTTGATTGATAGCGAGAATATTGTACATGTGGTCTTTTCCTCGTTTATTTTGACCAGCCATGAGTTCGCCCACTCTTCCAGCGATGTTAGGGCCTGCTGCATCCGATTTCTTGCTATGGTGAGATTCTTTTCAGAGGTCCACATAGCCAGATCATCTGCAAACATTGAGCTATGAACTCTTCTTGGTATATTCTCTGTAATGTCATTTATATACACCAGGAAGAGCGTGGGTGACAGTACTCCCCCTTGGTGTACTCCCTGCTCAAGTGTCACCTTATTGCTCATCTGCCCTTGTACTTAGACTCTGGCCGTTCTGTTTTTGAGGTAGTGGTTGATCCACTTGTACATTTTCCCACAAACTTCACTTCTTCTTAGCTTGACTATACGTCCATCTTTCCAGACTTTGTCAAATGCCTTTTCCAGGTCCACCCAAACCGCTACTGTATGCTTTTGCTCCTGGTAGGCATCTTTTATTTCCTGGGCTATGATGAAGACCTGGTTCTCAGTGGATCTGTGCTGTCTAAAGCCTGCTTGCTGTGTAATTAGTATCCGTTTTTCTTCCAGATGCCACATCAGTCTGGTGTTTATCATATGTTCCAACAGTTTGCCGACACAGCTCAGTAGGCTGATAACGGTTTTGTCTTTTCCTTTCTTTGGTACTGGTACAAGTACTGCGTCTTTCCATGCCTGGGGTACAATACACCTTTTCCAGCTTTGGTTCAGGACTGATAGCAGTTTCCTCTTTGCTGTTTGGCCCAGCCCCATCATCATTTCGTTTGTTATCCCGTCTTTTCCGGGAGATTTCCTTTTCTTTAATGTTCTCATGGCCTCTTCCATTTTCTCATTGTAAGTTTAGCCATCATATGCTCTTCTGGTGCCATATTGATGTTGTCGTGCCCAATTTGCTCTTCATTAATGTCCGTATGCCTATCTGCAGGGACATCTATGTGGTTCACTTTGGCATAGTGTTCGACAAAAGCGTTTGCGGTTTTTTTTACAGTGAGCAAGTTTTAACCCTGCTTGATAGTAATTTGTTTGTTTGAGGGGGTTTCGTCATTCATGGCTCTGACTAACTTCCAGAGCTTGTTCCCTTCTTTGTCTAAGTTGAGACTTTCTGTTTTGTTTTTCCAGCTTTCACTTGCTGTTTGGTTTAGAGTGTATTTGTAATTCGCCGTGGCGGCTTTGAGGGCGATATTTGCCTCTATTGATTGTTCTCGCTCTGCCATGTTCCTAGCATTTGTGACTGCGTCTTCCACTTTCTGCAACTCATCATTCCAATAGGGCTTATAATTTCTCCTTGCCCCTCTTGGGATGGTTTCAGTGGCGGCTTGAATTATTGCTTTGCTTAGGATTTCCACCATGGGCTTCATTTTGTTGTTCCGTGTGTTGATGGTTTCACACAGCCCATCTGTTAGGATTGCAAATCTGTCCCAGTCGGCTCGTTTGTAATTCCAACTCGGGAGCGGTTTTGTTTCCTGTGGGCCTACTTCCATATCGATTTCTAGCCTAATTGGCCTGTGGTCTTCTTCTTCTTCTTCTGCGTACACAGTCAGACAGTAACCATTATTTTTTCGAAAAAAGCGGCGGTCGTCCTGAGACTCTCGCCACTACCATAGAGCTTGTCTTGCAGTTCCACTGGCAATGGCCACATCTGCTCTCTCTGATCCTCGTATGTCGGGCAGTTCTGCAGCAGATGTTCAGTGGTCATTTTACCAGTACCGCACGGGCATTCGTCGGTACACCCTATCTTCAATTTGTTGAATAGGTGGTACCTCAGTCTGTTGTGGCCAGTGCGAAGTCTGAAGACAACGACCTGCTCTCTTCGGTTCAACTGGTAATAGGCATCGTTTTTGGTGTAACCAGTATGTTCGGTTTCCCATTTGGTCATGTATCTGGCTTTGATAAGCCGTTTTGACTCGTCGTACGTCATACTGGTATCTGTTTGTGGTAGCCTTGCACCTTCTTTTGCCAGTCTGTCTGCCTCCTCGTTGCCTTGGATGTTGCAGTGTGACGGAACCCACTGTACCACTACCCTTTTTGGTGCGGACTGCTGGCACAGTTTGCAGAGTGCTGCTCTTAAGTCATTAAGCTCAGTGTTTTTCTGGCTTTTTAGCGCTGTGACTACGGCGAGAGCATCTGTCAGCAGGACTATATGGCTCTCATTTTCACTGTGTGTTACCATTTCTTCCACTGCCGCCCTCAGTGCCTCTGCCTCCGCTCTGAAATTGCTTGTGTACTTACCAGTAGCGAATGACAGTGTTATTTCTCTGCCATTTGGTAGGTTCAGGAATGCTCCTGCTCCTCCGTTCTGTGTAGTGTTTGTTACAGAACCGTCGGTGTATGCATGGGTCCAGTCCATGCTTGGGTAGCTTTTCGTTATGAAGCTTAGGGTAGTGTCTCCCCTTACATTTTCAGTCTGGCAGTTTTTGTTTGCAATACCTGGTATATTTTCTACCACCTCTGGAAATATATCCTTCCTCCAGGTAGGTTTTCGTACAGTAGTGATGGGTTTTGGTGTTGTTAGTGCGTTTATGGGATCTTCGTGCATCTTTGCTTTGGCTATTTCTGCAAAGTTTCTCCGCTTTAGTTTCCCATTTCCCAAATTGTTTAGTCTCTGGTACATTGGATGGTCCGTCAGTCTTCGGAGTTTCTCTGACTGCAGCTGGGCTCTGCAGTCTCTTCTATCGGTCATGGATTGCAGTTTTGTAATCTTTTCAAGTTCTACAATTGGCGTTGACTTCATGCCACCTGTTATAATTCTCATGGCTTGGTTTTGAAGTTTGTTAACTTTATCGAAGTTCGCCTTCGCTGCTGTTGTCCATGCCGCAATGCCATACTCGAGTACTGGTCTCGCTCTTCCAGTGTACAGTTTCTTTAGTATGCCTTCGTCTGCTCCCCAGCTTGTGCCAGCAAGTTTCCTCATGATTGCCATTCTTTCTCTGGCTTTCATTCGGTTTCTCTCAATCTGACTTTTCCATGTCATGCGCCGATCAAATGTGACTCCCAGATAGGTTGGGTTGTCGTTTGGCTGCAGGATTTTGCCATTTAGACTTAATTTGGTGCTTTGGGGTTTTAATGAGAGCGAGAATATTGTGCACGTGGTTTTCTCCTCGTTTATTTTGACCAGCCATGAGTTCGCCCACTCTTCCAGCGATGTTAGGGCCGTCTGCATCCGATTTCTTGCTATGGTGAGATTCTTTTCAGAGGTCCACATAGCCAGATCGTCTGCAAACATTGAGCTATGGACTCTTCTTGGTATATTCTCTGTAATATCGTTTATATATACCAGGAAGAGTGTGGGTGACAATACTCCCCCTTGGGGTACTCCCTGCTCGAGTGTCACCTTTTTGTTCATCTGCCCTTGTACTTGGACTCTGGCCGTTCTTTGTTTGAGGTAGTGGTTGATCCACTTGTAAATCTTCCCACAGACATCACTTCTTCTTAGCTTGACTCTAAGTCCATCCTTCCAGACTTTGTCAAATGCCTTTTCTAGATCCACCCAAACAGCTACTGTGTGTTTCTGTGCCTGGTAGGCATCGTCTATCTCCTGGGCTATGAGGATGACCTGGTCCTCAGTGGATCTGTGCTGTCTAAAGCCGGCTTGCTGTGGAATTAGTATTCGTTTTTCTTCCAGATGCCACATCAGTCTGGTGTTTTATCATCCGTTCCATCAGCTTGCCGACACAGCTCAGTAGGCTTATGGGCCTGTATCCATTTGGATCTGTTTTGTCCTTTTCTGTTTTTGGTACTGGTACCAGTATTGCATCTTTCCATGCCTGTGGTACAATTCCCCTTTTCCAGCTTTGGTTTAGGACCGATAGCAGTTTCTTCTTCGCTGTTTGGCCCAGCCCCATCAGCATTTCGTTTGTTATCCCGTCTTTTCCGGGAGATTTCCTTTTCTTTAGTGTTCTCATAGCCTCTTCCATTTCGCGCATTGTTAGTTTGGCCATCATGTGCTCTTCAGGAGCCGTATTTATGTTTTCGTGTCCCTTTAGCTCTTCGCTAATGTCTGTATGCTTATCTGCAGGGACCTCGATGTGGTTTGCTCTGGCATAGTGATCGACAAAGGCGTTTGCGGCTTTCTTACCTGTGATCAAGTTCTCGCCCTGCTTGATAGTAATTTGTTTATTTGACGGGGTTTCGTCATTCATGGCTTTGACTAGCTTCCATAGCTTGTTCCCTTCTTTGTCCAGGTTTAGACTTTCCGTTTTATTTTTCCAGCTTTCTCTTGCTGTTTGCTTGAGAGTGTGTTTGTACTTCGCCGCGGCGGCTTTGAGGGCGATGTTTGCCTCCATGGATTTTTCTCGTCCTGCCATGTTCCTAGCATTTGTTACTGCATCTTCCACTTTCTGTAACTCATCATTCCAGTAGGGCTTATAGTTTTTCCTAGCTCCTCTTGGGATGGTTTCAGTGGCGGCTTGCATTATTGCCTTGCTTAGGCTCTCTACCATGGGCTTCATTTTGGTGTTTCGTGTGTTGATGGAGTCGAGGTGGTATGCCATGTTCTAGAATAGAAGCTAGGGCTATCCTCCGGCCTATTGATTAGATGGAGTTTTGTGTCTATCTCCCAATCTTCCACTTCGTCAACTCTGCTGTCTGTGTCCGAGTATCCCCATCTCTCCGAGTGGCTGTTGAAGTCTCCAACTACTATGCAGTTGGAGTCTTTGACTTCCATACTTGAGAGCGATAGCGATAGGTCTTTATTTGGTGGTCCGTACAGGTTGAAGATGCGGATCTTATTCTCTTGAGCCATTATGTCGACTCCTACCATTTCTGCTTATCCGGTGTGATTGACAGCTACCGCGCTACTCTGTATGCAATTACGGGTAAGTATCAGAACCCCTCCTTTGTGACCTTTTGTGTCCAGGCGGAATGCCTGGTATCCTCTGATTGAAAATTTATTGTTGCTGTTGAGGTGAGTTTCTTGGATACATGCCACGTTAATCTTACCTTCATGCAAGTGATGTGTTAGGGATAGCTTTTTTGTTAATGA
Organism: Ariolimax columbianus; assembly: GCA_036924085.1. NCBI lineage: Eukaryota > Metazoa > Mollusca > Gastropoda > Stylommatophora > Arionidae > Ariolimax > Ariolimax columbianus. The sequence continues at coordinate 31,794,962 of JAVGWX010000005.1, forward strand.
CTCCCTCCGCATTCCACTGTAGTATTTTGAGGGTCTTGAGTTTTTGGTCAATAGAAATTGCCCCATAGCCATGTGCCTTGACTCCACGACACATGGGTGGGTAACCACCAGAAGTCAAGGGTGGATGACCACCAGTAGTCGAGGGTGGGCCCCTTAGAGACATGAGGCCCGGCACTCTCGCTGCCTGGCGGGACTCCGCAGGATGAGCGCCATACGTTTTTCTGATAAGTTGTACTGTCATCATACTGCGATTTACGTTGCACTGTTTCGTTAAACCTGTGGCTCAGTTCATCCTATTTCAAACGACGATTCTGTAGAGATGTCCTTCTTAGCCTTTGCCTGTCCCCAGCCTATCTGCAATGCATAAGTTGTTTGTGATCAGAGTTGTCTCTCTTATGTAAGTTGTCTTACAGGACTAACTACACTACTCGTGTCTGCAGGGTGCGGTGATGATATATGAGAAATGATATATGATATGGACTATTTACTGGTTTGTACTAACCCGGAAGAGGGCAGTCCAGTGTGTCTGTATCCCAGGATCGTCACGTCCTGCCAGAACGTAGCATTTGCATGTGAGTGGGGTATCTCTTTGCTCCCTTTATTTTCTCGGCTTCTCTGCAGTGATGGTACGCCTAGCATTCCCCGCCACCTGGGAGGTTGACACAATAGGGCAGATGTACAATCTCCGCTAGTCTGCATCTTTTCTGCGTCCATTGGTAATGCTGATAGCATACATAGGTAGAGATCGAGGCAGAAGTGCATTTAACCAGGGGACAAGCCTGGTAATGTCACGGAGATTTTGTTCGCCTAGTGTGCAGACAAATCTCATGGTCATTGGTTGAGTCTCGACAGTTCACAGTGAGGTGGATGCTCTACTGTTTTCGACACCCCGACAAAAAACTAAGTCTTATGTTGGTGGTTTCGCACCCCATCGCCGTATAGGGTGAATATCAAGCAGCTATTCGCCCGCTCTGATCGGCTGACGGCAGAGACCTCTTTCTGCGGCTCTACTGGATAGGGCTGTGGCGCGAGCCCCAGGTCCCGACCATGTCGAAGCCTCCCATTGCAGTGGTGCTGAGATTTTTGGCGGGATTCCGGCTTACTGGCGTTCGGCCGTAATCCCTAACATGGTAGCCTCGCGCCATTGGCTTATCAGCCTGGTACGTGAACGAAAATGTCTGCGGCTCCTCTCGAATTGATCAGGATTACCGTAGCAACGCCCTGTCATTAGTAGGGTAAAACTGACCTGTCTTCCGATGGTCTATTTCCAGCACCCGTTCACTATAAGACCAGACGAATTAATAGAAGGCTTTTCTTTGTCAATGACCAGGCATCTGAAATCTGCGGTTTCTGCGGGGTTAAACACGATTTCCGTAGCGTTCTTTCATTAGAAGGTTAAAGAGCTGACTTGTCTTCCGTGAGTCTAATACTAGCACACGTTCACTATTAGACCCAACGAAAGTGCTCTCGATTTGTCAGTCATTCTACAGTATTGGCGTGTTGAGTCAAATTAAGCCGCAGACTCCACTCCTGGTGGTGCCCTTCCATCAATTCCTTTAGCGAACACTAGATGCGAGACAATCAAGCTACCGAGAGGATAGCCCCAGATTTTCGAGGGTCTAATTCCAGCACCCGTTCCACATTAGACCCAACGAAAGTGCTCTCGGCATGTCAATCATTTCAGTGTTTGGCCGTGTTGAGTCAAATTAAGCAGCAGGATCCACTCCTGGTGGTGCCCTTCCGTCAATTCCTTTAAGTTTCAGCTTTGCAACCATAGAAGTATGGAACCCAAACACTTTTGTTTCCCGGAAGCTGCCCGCAGAGTCATCGAAGCAACTCCTGCGGATCGCTAGTCGGCATCGTTTATGGTCAGAACTACGACGGTATCTCATCGTCTTCTTTTGTTCTTGATTAATGAAAACATTCTTGACAAATGCTTTCGCAGTAGCTCGTCTTGCGGCGATCAAAGAATTTCACCTCTAACGCCGCAATACTTCTTCTTCTTCTTCTGCGTACACAGTCAGACAGCAACCATTATTTTTTCGAAAAAAGCGGCGGTCGTCCTGAGACTCTCGCCACTACCATAGAGCTTGTCTTGCAGTTCCACTGGCAATGGCCACATCTGCTCTCTCTGATCCCCGTATGTCGGGCAGTTCTGCAGCAGATGTTCAGTTGTCATTTTACCAGTACCGCACGGGCATTCGTCGGTACACCCTATCTTCAATTTGTTGAATAGGTGGTACCTCAGTCTATTGTGGCCAGTGCGAAGTCTGAAGACAACGACCTGCTCTCTTCGGTTCAACTGGTAATAGGCATCGTTTTTCGTGTAACCAGTATGTTCGGTTTCCCATTTGGTAATGTACCTGGCTTTGATAAGCCGTTTTGACTCTTCGTACGTCATACTGGTATCTGTTTGTGGTAGCCTTGCACCTTCTTTTGCCAGTCTGTCTGCCTCCTCGTTGCCTTGGATGTTGCAGTGTGACGGAACCCACTGTACCACTACCCTTTTTGGTGCGGACAGCTGGCACAGTTTGCAGAGTGCTGCTCTTAAGTCATTAAGCTCAGTGTTTTTCTGGCTTTTTAGCGCTGTGACTACGGCGAGAGCATCCGTCAACAAGACTATGTGGCTCTCATTTTCACTGTGTGTTGCCATTTCTTCCACTGCCGCCCTCAGTGCCTCTGCCTCCGCTCTGAAATTGCTTGTGTACTTACCAGTAGCGAATGACAGTGTTATTTTTCTGCCATTTGGTAGGTTCAGGAATGCTCCTGCCCCTCCGTTCTGTGTAGTGTTTGTTACAGAACCGTCGGTGTATGCATGGGTCCAGTCCATGCTTGGGTAGCTTTTCGTTATGAAGCTTAGGGTAGTGTCTCTCCTTTCTTTTTCGGTCTGGCAGTTTTTGTTTGCAATACCTGGTATATTTTCTACCACCTCTGGAAATATGTCCTGCCTCCAAGTAGGTTTTCGTACAGTAGTGATGGGTTTTGGTGTTGTTAGTGCGTTTATGGGGTCTTCGTGCATCTTTGCTTTGGCTATTTCTGCAAAGTTTCTCCGCTTTAGTTTCCCAGTTCCCAAATTGTTTAGCCTCTGGTACATTGGATGGTCCGTCAGTCTTCGGAGTTTCTCTGACTGCAGCTGGGCTCTGCAGTCTCTTCTGTCGGTCATGGATTGCAGTTTTGTAATCTTTTCAAGTTCTACAATTGGCGTTGACTTCATGCCACCTGTTATGATTCTCATAGCTTGGTTTTGAAGTTTGTTAACTTTATCGAAGTTCGCCTTCGCTGCTGTTGTCCATGCCGCGATGCCATACTCGAGAACTGGTCTCACTCTTCCAGTGTACAGTTTCTTTAGTATGCCTTCGTCTGCTCCCCAGCTTGTGCCAGCAAGTTTCCTCATGATCGCCATTCTTTCTCTGGCTTTCATTCGGTTTCTCTCAATCTGACTTTTCCATGTCATGCGCCGATCAAATGTGACTCCCAGATAGGTTGGGTTGTCGTTTGGCTGCAGGATTTTGCCATTTAGGCTTAATTTGGTACTTTGGGGTTTTAATGAGAGCGAGAATATTGTGCACGTGGTTTTCTCCTCGTTTATTTTGACCAGCCATGAGTTCGCCCACTCTTCCAGCGATGTTAGGGCCGTTTGCATCCGATTTCTTGCTATGGTGAGATTCTTTTCAGAAGTCCACATAGCCAGATCGTCTGCAAACATTGAGCTATGGACTCTTCTTGGTATATTCTCTGTAATATCGTTTATATATACCAGGAAGAGTGTGGGGGACAGTACTCCCCCTTGGGGTACTCCCTGCTCGAGTGTCACCTTTTTGCTCATCTGCCCTTGTACTTGGACTCTGGCCGTTCTTTGTTTGAGGTAGTGGTTGATCCACTTGTACATCTTCCCACAAACATCACTTCTTCTTAGCTTGACTCTAAGTCCGTCCTTCCAGACTTTGTCAAATGCCTTTTCCAGATCCACCCAAACAGCTACTGTGTGTTTCTGTGCCTGGTAGGCATCTTCTATCTCCTGGGCTATGAGGATGACCTGGTCCTCAGTGGATCTGTGCTGTCTAAAGCCGGCTTGCTGTGGAATTAGTATTCGTTTTTCTTCCAGATGCCACATCAGTCTGGTGTTTATCATCCGTTCCATCAGCTTGCCGACACAGCTCAGTAGGCTTATGGGCCTGTATCCATTCGGATCTGTTTTGTCCTTTCCTGTTTTTGGTACTGGTACCAGTATTGCATCCTTCCATGCCTGGGATACAATACCCCTTTTCCAGCTTTGGTTCAGGACTGATAGTAGTTTTTTCTTCGCTGTTTGGCCCAGCCCCATCTGCATTTCGTTTGTTATCCCGTCTTTTCCGGGAGATTTCCTTTTCTTTAGTGTTCTCATAGCCTCTTCCATTTCGCGCATGGTTAGTTTGGCCATCATGTGCTCTTCAGGAGCCGTATTTATGTTTTCGTGTCCTTTTAGCTCTTCGCTAATATCTGTATGCTTATCTGCAGGGACCTCGATGTGGTTTGCTCTGGCATAGTGATCGACAAAGGCGTTTGCGGCTTTCTTACCTGTGATCAAGTTCTCGCCCTGCTTGATAGTAATTTGTTTATTTGACGGGGTTTCGTCGTTCATGGCTCTAACGCCGCAATACGAATGCCCCCGTTTGTCCCTGTTAATCATTACCTCCAGTTCCGAAAACCAACAAAATAGAACCGAGGTCCCATTCCATTATTCAGGCAGCCGAGGCCTGCTTTAAACACTCTAATTTTTTCAAAGTAAACGCGCCGGCCACCCAGGACGCTCAGCGAAAAGCACCCGTGGAAGAGAGCCGGCAGACGGCAGGGCAAGAGAAAACCGGCAGTGAACCGGTGCGAGCCGGACCGCCCGCCTGCACCTGAGATCCAACTACGAGCTTTTTAACTGCATCAACTTTAATATACGCTATTGGAGCTGGAATTACCGCGGCTGCTGGCTCCAGACTTGCCCTCCAATAGATCCTCGTTTAAGGGTTTAAAGTGTACTCATTCCAATTACGGGGCCTCGAAAGAGTCCCGTATTGTTATTTTTCGTCACTAGCTCCCCGTGCTGGGAGTGGGTAAGTTGCGCGCCTCCTGCCTTCCTTGGATGTGGTAGCCGTTTCTCCGGCTCCCTTTCCGGAATCGAACCCTGATTCCCCGTTACCCGTTACAAACATGGTAGGCATGTCACGTACCATCGACATTTGATAGGGCAGACGATTGAAAGATGCGTCGCCGGCACATGAGGCCATGCGATCAGCACAAAATTATCCAGACTCACCAGTGAGAACGCCGCAACCCGCGAGGGGAAACGACGATTGGTTTTGAACTAATAAAAGCGCTCTTTCCGCGAAGGTCGGAGCTTGGTAAGCATGTATTAGCTCTAGAATTGCCACAGTTATCCAAGTAGGATCGTGTCATCTAAGGAACCTCGACTGATTTAATAAGCCATTCGCGGTTTCACCGTGAGACAGTGTGAACTTAGACATGCATGGCTTAATCTTTGAGACAAGCATATGACTACTGGCAGGATCAACCAGATATCTGTCGGAGACGTACGAAGCACAAACACCGGTCGGCGGAGGACGGTTGTGTAAAAAGCCTCACTGGGACGGCCGCAGGGACCGACTGACGGATGGTTGTTCCCCCCGTGCCTCAGTCCGGCGACCTAGTACCGCCTGACAGGGGCCTCTACACACACCAGACGACCGACCGACCGGGCTCGCTCGGGGATGGATGGCAGCGCTCTGCGCAGAACGGGATCCCAACGGCCCCGGCGATGAATTTCACTGGGACTGGAGACAAATTTCACATGCCGGCCTGCCCTTCTCCCGAGGGTTAGTCGGGCTGGGACAGGGCCTTCAGGCTGTATTCCTGCTTTCCATTTGCCGGTCACAAGCTCTTTGCGAGAGTCTGACCACCAGCGAGACGAACTGTCGAGCTCTGCTATAAGCCTTAGAAAAATCACCACCGACCGACAACGTTTCTCGATACAGACCAGAGCAGCGCACCTCAGCGGAGGCGACGACTCAAAAAACCGCATCCCGATACCTCTACTGGAAAAGGCGAGCGAGCGTTTTCGGCAAGCCCGCGCTATCGCTCCGTCTGGCGGGACTGAGATCGCTTTACGAACACTGGTTGAGATTGAATCGCGGCGGCGAGACAACTACCGCAGATAATTGTTTGTCTAACACAAGCGGCCATACCCGACTTATTCAGTGGTCTGCTGCGTGAGTACTTTGACAATGTTGGTTAGTGGGAATAAATGTTTGTGAGGAACATTATACTATAACCGAACAAATGTAATTGCTTTTCAAACAAAAACAGTGCCCGTGACAAGAAAGTAGACAATACTAATTTAATATGAGATTGCGGAAAGATGAAAAGCGGTAAGACTTTTAACAATATTTATTCAAAAATTACAAAGAACATTTCACCGCCCACGCCATCACATCTTGTAGGCGGACCAATCAGACGAGTTGAATGGGCACTGTCATTAGCAACCGGAAAATACACAAGCAATTTCAGAGCGGAGGCAGAGGCACTGAGGGCGGCAGTAGAAGAAATGGTGAAAGGTCAAAGGAATGAAAGCCATATAGTCCTGCTTACAGATGCCCTGGCCGTAGTCACAGCACTAAAAAGCCAGAAAAATACTGAACTTTATGATTTAAGAGCAGTACTCTGTCAACTATGCCAGCAGTCCGCACCAAAAAGGGTAGTGGTACAGTGGGTTCCATCCCACTGTAACATCCAAGGCAACGAGGAGGCAGACAGACTGGGAAGAAAAGGTGCAAGACTACCACAACCAGACCCTAGTGTGACCTACGAAGAGTCAAAACGGCTTATTAGAGCTAAATACATGACCAAATGGGAAACAACATACTGGCTACATAAAAAACGATGCCTATTACCAGTTGAACAGAAGAGAGCAGGTCGTGGTCTTCAGACTTCGCACTGGCCACAATAGACTCAGGTACCACCTTTTCAGCAAACTGAAGATAGGTGGCACTGACGAATGCTCGTGTGGTACCGGGAAAATGACTGCTGACCATTTGCTGCAAAACTGCCCGACATGCGAGGATCACAGAAAACAGATGTGGCCATCACCAGTGGCAACACTAGACAAGCTCTATGGCAGTGTCGACAGCCGCAGGATGACCGCTGCTTTATTTGAAAAAATACAGGTTGACGTCTGACAGCGTACGAAGAAGAAGAAGAATGGACACGCTCTCTTCCTCTTTGTCTCGTCTTCTATAATTCAGTTTGGGTCGAGCTTACTCCTGGGTAAACTAGAACGCACCGAGATCGAGCACTGCACTTCTTCCCTTTGAAGTAAGAAACAAACATTCTAATTTAAATCTCACTCTCACACAAACCTTAAGAAGTATAATACAATTCAAGTTTCAACCAAATGTCTACTTATGCTTTCAAACTTCTTTTAACAGAATGTTCATTTTTAGAACTATTAACCCGATTAACCTTTCAAATAAAATGTTCGCGTAGGCGTCAAAGGCCCGTTGCGTCGATCGACCATTACCATGTCCAACTGCTGAGGCTGTGTTCCTGCCTAGCGTATCGACCAAAATCCCTACAGACTCCCCAGGTGGAGCCGTGTACTCCTCAGCCTTGAGATGAGGGCCGCAAAGAGTGTGTTAAGTCTTCCGTGCCTGTCCATGTCAAAATCCCTGTTTTTACGTATCCCGCTGCCGATGCTTCTGATTGTTTCCACTTTTTGGTAAGCGTCACCTTTGCTGTGCTGAGAATAAGAGGTTGAGAGAGATATCGTGTAACCATAGGTTGAGGGAGGGGCGGGCAGGAGGAAGTCAGCTTTAGTCCGGACAGAACGGTCCTTGATTAGTGATAATCTGGATTGAGTTCTGGTGTGCAGTTACGCGGAACGTTGAACTCCGTCATGGACTGGTCTCCCACGGCTTGGACCAGGCACTAAATGCAGCGAAATGCAGCATAACAAACAGAATACCCGATTCAAAAGCACATCAATTCTACAGAATAAGGTCATTGATACCACCCGGTGAAGGAGAGGTGAAATATAATCCGAACAGGAACCACCAAACATCGGAAAATTCGACACAAACACGAGAGCGAGTGGAGAGCACAGCCACTAAGGCGCGGCCATCTCAATTTTTCCATTAAGATTACGTAGAATAGACAACAAGTTACATGTGAACAATTTGAATTTCGACAAAAAAAGCGGAACAAAAGAAGCAATATTCTGTTTATGGACATCAGAAAAAAATATATCATCATCATCAGATCACTCAGTCCTAGGACTGGTCAAAGTTACTGCCCATCGCAACAGCAGAGGCTTTGTCTTAATAATGTGATTCGCGCTGTATTTGGATTATAGTGACGAAGTGAATGCGCTGATCATCAATATCACTCTATTGCCCGAGTAACCATGGATCAGTGGCAAGACTATTGGTCAGACGACTGGAGGTAACGTGCTATGCATGCACGTAAGACCAGGGGTCGCTTGAAACTTGCGGTATTTGATCACCCACCGTTTCCATTCCTCACTGTGAGAGGCGAGTGCCTTAACCTCTTGACTATAGCGACCCCCAACTTGTCAACAGGCTCATGGATGTTGTCCTTCCATTTCTGCCTATCTTCTGCAGCCGTCTTAAACTCAGCATACATCTTCACAGCCATACCTCTGCAAGCTTGAGACAAAAAGGTATTTCTAGGTCTTCCCCTCCCTCTCTTTTCCTGCATAATTTCCCCAAGACCTTTTTGACTGGACCCTCGCTCCGCAGATTATGTCCCAACCAGCCAAGTCGATTTCTTTGTATCTTCCGTATCAACATTCTCTCTTCTCCCATCTCCGCCAATAACTTTTCATTTGATTTCTTCTCGGCCCTGCTCAGTCTGTCCGTTTTTCGGTAACTTAAAAGTATCCAAATATGTTTCCTATCTTTTATTTATAGTCCATGTTTCACATCCATATATTGTGACAGTCTAACAGATGTGTATAATATTCTTCTCCTTTGAGATTTACTAATGTTATTGGATGTAAGGATTCTTGGTTTCTCTCTAAACACTTTCTGTGCCATTGCAATTCTAGATCGTATTTCTCTATAGCATCAGGTATCTTCTGTAATGCTTTGACCAAGATATGGGAGTTGGAATACCTGCTCGACTTCTCTCCCTTTAATGGTTACTCTTACACTGGTTGATTCTTTGGCTATGATCATTGTCTTGGTCTTTTCTATGTTCACTTTCATGCCATAGATATCTGCAGTGTTCATAATTTTACGGAACATTTTTTGTAGATTCTTCTTCGTCACTGCTATAATGGCTTGGTAAATCAGCGTATTTTATTGCCTCCAGTTGTTCGCCGAAGTATAAAAAGTAATGCATATCATCTTTATAGATTACCAAAAAAGTATCTTAATGGACAAGACATGATTATATGTCTGGAAAAAATAGGTATGGGTGGTAATGAGACACGAATATCCAGCAACATATTCTGGGAATACACTGCTACTGTAAGAGCTGGAAACATTTACTCCCCATCTATACATGTAATTAGGTGTCTACGGCGTATATTGAGAATTGGTGGCAAGAGAGAGTGCCACATAATGTGATTTTACAGCGAGCAAACACTCACAGCACGTCCTCGCTGTTGAGTCAGCAACGCCTTCGATGGTTGGGGCATGATTACCGCATCTGAGATGAGACTGACAAAGGATATACCGCATCTGAGATGAGACTGACAAAGAATATACCGCATCTGAGATGAGACTGACAAAGGATATCGTCTATGGACACCTGTCCGTTGGAGATAGACGAATCGGCCGTCCTACACTGCGATTCAAGGGGTATGCATGAGCGGCATGAAGTCGAGCGGCATGAAGTCATGCGACATCCCATCGGAGGGCTGAGAAACAATTGCTCAAGATCGAGTTGTTTGGAGACAGTCAGTTGGGAGAGTCATAGTGGCTACTGACTCTCGTTGATGTCATGGCTGCAGAGAAATGAAAGAGACAGAAGAGATCGGGAGACACCGCGGCAAGCATGCTCTTCAGCACAGTTGTACGCCTCGAGCAATAGTCTTGCCACTGCTCCAAGGTAACTCGGGATAAGAGTGAGATTGATGACCATCACAGCTTCTTCCTCACTATAATCCAAACACAGCGTACATCACATTATTAAGACAAATCCGTCTGATGGTGTGGCCATACATTTTCTTTAAGATTTGTGACAGAGACTGTCACTGGCGGATCGGGCCTTCACAGTCATAGGCGACTATGTTGAAATACAAAGGACAATGCTTGACAAAACTCACAGGGCGCTACCCGCATGGTCTATAGAGACTGAGACACCAATGATGATAATCATAGATTCAAAAAGTGGAGTGCGACAATGATACGTTCTGGCATTGTCTAATGTTAACACAGAACACACATTTTTCCAACAGAGGAAATACCAGGACACATTTTCGATGATGTACTCGATATATAATCGGAATGGATATTAACACTGACAAAGGAAAACTATGATAATTAGAAAAGTAAATTTGAAATCTACTCTACAGATAGAATAACACGATCGAACACTGGAACAGATCGAGAGGTTCTCCTATCTTTGAAAGTGCAATAACCGAAGATGGAAAATGTAAATCGGAAATCAAAAAGGGTATAGGAGTGGTATAATCATTTGTCATCACGAACTCTTATCTAATGTCTTTTGTTATCTTCTCATGGGACGTAGTCTGTAATTCGCGCCAGTCGTCATCGTTAAAGTCTGTCAGGTTTTCTTCATTCATGAACTTGAAATCGGGTTGGTAGACTAATAGGGTATTGGCCTGTTGCGCATCTGAATGATGTAGGGCTGTCTCTTTTTGGATTCATTGCAAGCGATCGTTTCTGATTCACGGCTATTTATTTGATATTCACAGCTCACCTCCAAATATAGAGGCCATCGATCTATCGACCACCCGGCTGACGCACATTTTTACGAAGACCGGTTCTTTCCACATGTATAATATATACATACATAAAACATGATTAATGTGGTGTTATATATACATACATTAAACATGATTAATGTGGTGTTATATATACATCATCAATCAGCTGATAACTGAAACCACGCAGGATAGTGATGCCGTCATAAACATCGACGGCTCAGTGCTGGGGTTTCTCTGCTAGAGTGAGAGGACAGGTCGTTGTTGTGAACAGCAGGGCATACTTGTCAACGACCTCCAGTTTGAGAATGGAGACGGAAGCAGTGACCTCAGCACTGAAATGGATATCTGAAACTTCTATAACAAGGGCAGTCATTGTGACAGACGCGCAAGTCGTACTTCAGACGGTACAGAAGAGATGGCTTAGGTACCAGCAGTTAGCAACTGTTAAGGCATCAAACCTCCAGGGGTTGACATGAATCTACTGTCCTGCTCATGTTGGGGTTCAGGGAAACGAAAGAGCTGTCATCATGACTTCACAAACTTCCATTGTGGGCGTTCTAGTGATGGATAGAAGTGACATTTTTAAATCAATCAATGACCGTCTGTTAGATGAGGACACCGCAATAGGTGAAGCAGCAATCCACAGGCTGCAACATTTCGACATTAAACGAGGTTCGAGCGGAGTATGGGGCATGAGAGGACGGAGCAGGAGAGTGTACAACCAGCGAGCTACAAGGGCCATCAGCATCCATACCTTACGCCATTTGCTGAGAGAGACTGAGCACCTATGAATATTCTCGGAGAGCAGTGACGTCAATTCTTAAAAACAGAAATGTATACTCATCATTACTGTATAGCATTGAACAAATAATTGAATATGACAATTTACGCATTTGAAATGTAGAAACATAGAAGAATGGGTTGTACTATGTACCAAAAAGATAAATAAATAAGGCAATCTTGCACATATTAGGGGTTCAAAGGCAATTGAAGAACAACATGGGTCGGGCAGGTAGCTATTTTAATCACGTTGTTTGTAAATCTATTGTTTTGCCTGTTGACCTATTGGGGGGCCTATGGAGTTGTTCCATTTCTGCATTAGCGAAATGAATGGGTAGACTATCGATCTGTTAGCATCACATGATAGACAAGAAAAATAATAGAACATTGTACCATCAAGGTAAGAGACAGGGGACATTTGAGAGCCATTTCAGTCGACTTGCGATGTGCCTATTACATATTCACTAAACTATATATATATTAATGTCCATCACGGGAAGAAAGGGTAACGTCTGGTCAGGCAAAAAAAAACAGATTATACATTTCAGTCAGGGTCAGGTAAAATATACTGATCAGACATGTTAGTCAGGGTCAGGCAAAACATAATATCACAATAGCCAGAATCAGTAGAAATATACTGGCCAAGATCTCCAGCTCGCTGTTCTCCCTTGAAAAGGACTGTTCTTGACTTTCTGGCTAACGAGGTGGGGGATCGACGTGATTCCCGTAGTAGGGATCGACTTGCAAATGAAGGAACACGCTAGGGATGGAAAGAACGCTACTGCAACTCGTGCCTACACGTCATATTTAGGGCGCACAAAAGAGTAACCTATTCATTTTGGACATCCCCAACAACAACAAACAATGCACATCATATGATCCTTTCACCAGAGTACTACCCGGGTTTAAATAATAAGGCAACTGTAACCATCTAAGTCATGTTGTAAAAGGCAAACAAACAAGGATGTGTGTTGGTATATCATGTGCAAATGTGTATATTTACATATTTATGAATTGTTGGCAACCTATCAGTGTCGAAAGACATTCGACTTCAGCGCCCGAGAGAGGAATTATCAGAAGTTGTGTCTGCTTCAATCGTACACATTTGAAGTTTGGTATTTGAAGCTTAGTTTCTCCTGAATGCAGGCAAGAATGGTAAGGTGTGTTGACTTTCTGAAGCGCATCTGACGTGATCTCTCTCCGTCGCCCGTCTGGGGAAGATGATATGGTGGACATTTGGTGTCTCACCTCTCCACGCAGCCGGTGTATCCAAGGAAATGGCGGCGTCGCAGGAGTTGCCAAGACTGGCATTGAGAACAATTCCGGACGGTCTTAACGACTCCGGCCACTAATTTGATATATGGGCTTGATATCCGGCCCTCCCCAATCCACCCCACCCTCTGATGTATCCGCAACGCATTTTGGGATTGAGTTGAGAATGATGGAACCTAGAAGATGGTAACACATCTGAACGTTGGTTTCCAGTGCCGTCCAGGTACACAGTGTTTAAATTATCACAGACCATGACACACAGCCACACTTCGACGCCAACCAAACTAGTAGTGTGCCTTCCTCCTGCATTACACATGTGACCGAGTCATCCAGCCCATCCCAAGCATAACAAAAAGTATCAATATACACACGGTGACACTGCATCCTATATCATTTGCACTTATATTTAGTAGAAGTGTTTATCATTATCGAATTTATTCCCATTGTTCTTGGCCACCATCTAGTGGAGCGACGGGCAGTTGAAAGGATGAAAGGAATATAAAAGGGTTGATGGCAAATTGTCGTTTATACCTGCTACATTTACATTTTCCCATAAATGAAAATATCCTAGCAAGTATTTACATTTTGAAATTGCGCAGTCTTGGTCAATAAACCCGTTTCATAACCGCTCAGTGGCTCATTCTTAATTGTGATACAAGTAAAATTATGGGTAGTAAAATAGACGAGAATATGTTTGAGACTTCATGATTCGAGAGCTAGTCTTCTTTAGCTACTGCTTTCAGTTCTCCATGCCTTATCTTTCTTTATCCCTCATTGAGATATGTGCTATTTTTACAGCTATTATGTTCTGTTCTCAAGAACTGCACTCCAGGCAGACCCATAGGTGTTTATTCTCTATCAGTAAATGACGAAGGGTGTAGATATTTATGGTTCATGTAGCGCGTTGATTGTACACACTTTTCCCCGTCCTCTATTGTGCCCCTCGAACCTCGTTTCTTCTTTTTCTTCCTCGTTCGTCTTCATACCTCAACTTCAATGACTCTAACGAAGGCAGAAGTCGATTCAAGGCTCTGTACACTTCCATTCAGGTTCTCATGGAAGGACACTGGCTGTTGCCAAATGCTACTTCTTTTGTCGGTATTCAGTAGAGAGGACTGCAAAATATGTTCTGCCTTCATGTGGGCTGTGCCGCAGGCACAAATGTCTGTAGTGCCAATCTTGAACTTGTTGTACAGATGACATCTAAGCCTGTTGTGACCTGTGCGTAAACGGAGAATTATCACCTGGTCTCGCTTGTTTGATACAAAGAACTACAGTCTATGAATTACTGATTATCCTTTGGCTAATAAGCGGTCTCCAAAATATCACTGGCATCCTAATCTAGCGTACCGTAATTGGTGTATGCACATATGGTCATCAGCCAAAAAAACAATTACAAGAAGAAATGTCATTCTAACAGACTCCAGGAGAATATTCCAAGGCGTATCAAGCGCGAAAACAAAATAGTCTCTCTCATATAATAAAATATAATATCGGTTTGTTGTTCCAAAAACAGATCTAGTCCTACAGTGAATTGCGGACCCATGTGGGATTCTTGGAAAAGGAGGAGGCAGAAAAGCTTGCAAAAGCCGGAAGTAACGATTATGTATCGTCATTCAGAGAGATATACGGAAGCAAAGACACTTGAAACGTTCCACGAGGAAGGAATGGAGAGATCAGAACAAAGAATACAAGCCAGAAAATGACAGCATAAACAAACTTGGCAGAGGTGGGCAGACAAAAATCATCAGACTCAGAACGGAACATTACAGACGCAAGGCCCAGCTGCACAGAAAAGGTCTTAAATACACAACTACGTGTGGTTGTGGAGCACCAAAACAAAAACCAGAACATTTCCTGCAGGACTGCCTCACTTATACAGACCAAAGAGACAGTCTGGCCCAGGCAAACGACCATGCTCGAAAATCTGTGGAGTACCGACAAAGACCTGAAACCCTCAGATTCCTTCTTGAAACCGGGCTAGAAGCACAGCATCAGTTGATCGAAAAAGAAGATGGATGTGACTGTAGCTTTTACAGCTGGATTAATTTGAATGTTATGAACGATGCACAACGTAAGCCCCACGATTACCTAGCGTTTGAAAACCACCGATCAACACCGACGCCTTAAAATCCAAGCATTGATTAACATTTAGGGAACTAATTAGTGTTCCATCTTAGATTTCCTGTGAAAGAAACAAGGTTTATTCTGTGCTTGATCCATCTACTGACCTCAGTTGTGCTACAGATAGGCAAATATTGTATTTCGTTTATGTATACATGTTGAATTTTTCGTGTGGTGTTGACAATGCTTCTAGTATAAACGATATTTGAATAAACAATGTACAGAACATTGACGTTATATCCATCTTCTACTTATTCTTCTTTTACTTCTTTACCTTCTTACTTTTCGTCTTCAATTTAATGTAAACATTTTTTGACGTTATCTTCTAGTTGTTGTAGTGGTGGTGTTATTATTTGTCTTATTCTTCTTCTTCTACAGAATAATGTAAAAAAAAACAACAAAAAAAACAAACCTTTATCCTCTTCTTATTCTTCCTGGTCATCAAAATAATGTAAACAAATATTGATGTTACCTCCATATTCTCCTTGTTCTAGTTGTTCTTGTTTTTTTTTCTTCTACTTCTTTTTAATCTTCTTTTTCTTCTTTTGCTTCTTTTTCGTCCACATAACGTAAATAAATATTGACGATATTTCTATGTTTTTGATGTTTTTCTTCTTTATGTTTTCCGTTGTTTTTATTTTGTATTATGTCTACAAGGGAGGAAAGAGGAGACTGCCCTCTGGTCAGGTAAGATATACTGATCAGACATGTCGGTCAGGCGCATGTAAAATATACTGACCAAGACCTTTAGATCATTTCCACGTAGTACTCCCTGGAAACAGTATGCCTGCCATAAAAAAACAGCCCAACTAGATATAAGATCGACGTCATTGATGTAATAGTGAACGAAACGTAGATGAAGCTCCGCATATCACAACCGACTGAAGGAACTCGCTCAACCCACATCAGCACTTTCGGGATGTGAGTAAAGCTATTGCAACCCACATCAGCGCTTTCGGGATGTGAGTAAAGCTATTGCAACCCACATCAGCACTTTTGGGAGAAGTGTGTGACGAGACCACTGGGAGAAGTGTGTGACGTGACCACTGGGAGAAGTGTATGACGTGACAACTGGGAGAAGTGTGTGACGTGACTACTGAGAGAAGTGTGTGACCTGGCAACTGGGAGAAATGTGTGACGATGCCACTGGGATAACTGTGTGACGAGACCACTGTGATAAGTGTGTGACGAGACCACTGGGAGAAGTGTGTGACGAGACCACTGGGAGAAGTGTGTGACAGGACCACTGGGAGAAGTGTGTGACAGGACCACTGGGAGAAGTGTGTGACGGGATGACTGGGAGAAGTGTATGACGGGACCACTGGGAGTAGTGTGTGACGGGACCACTGGGAGAAGTGTGTGACGGGACCACTGAGAGAAGTGTGTGACGGGACCACTGAGAGAAGTGTGTGACGGGACCACTGAGAGAAGTGTGTGGCGGGACCACAGAGAGAAATGTGTGGCGGGACCACAGGGAGAAGTGTGTGCGGTTCACATGGAGAGTACTTTGAAGGAGATCAGGATTTTATACCTTCAGGTGAGTCATTTATTTTTCCAGACCAACGCCGGATACTTTATGAACACTTCGTGTCTGTGTGTGTGTGTGTGTGTATATATATATATATCAACAAACAACTTCTACATTGCAGCAGGGATAGTAAAAACCAAAGCCTTTGCAGCAGCCCCACAGTTCGACAGCAGGAGACAACTTGTGTACGGTTTACAGAAATGTTCATCTCTTGCACATGAAGTCAGACACGTCGGGGAATGCGGATGAATCGTAAAGATCAACTGCTCCTGAGGCGGAACAGCAAAGTGTGTGGTCCACAAGCGACGAAAAAGACACCAACGAAGGTAAGAGATTAGAGAATTCACCATATACACGCCCAACACCATGAAATGAACATGTAAATGAATTATTACAGTTTATAAAGAAACTGTTTAGACAATTTGTAGAAAGAATTATTAGGACAGCAGGAAACATTGCAGCTCTTGTAGTGAAATAAATATCCCTCCTTAGCCACGTTGTAAAAATGTTCGCACGGTTCTTAAGCAAGGAGTTCGAGCTATTGTGGAGCCGCAGCTCAGTACTTCGGACTCAGGCTTCGAGGATGTACAGGGGATGTACGAATGCTATATTTACGCTCAGACAGTTAAGTGAGCAACAAAAAATCTATAGAAAACAATAAGAATCTCCACGTGGCCTTCATTAAACACGGAAAGGCATTTGATCAGGTTAACCGATGTAGGCTATGGTAGGTAATGGAGCTACGGAGTTCGTGCATTGTGTGATGCTCTCGACAGATGGGGTACCCCGCTTAAGTTTTTTTTTCTTAAAGGTAATGGAGGAATGTGGTGTAGAGTGGTCAACTACTGGATGGCATTCGTTCCTTACACGTAAACAGTGAATGTGCAGTACAAACGAACGCAGGAATGACACAATGGTTTCCAATGCTGAGTGGTGTACGACAGGGGTGTGTTCTTTCTCCACTTTTGTTCATAATTTATATGAATAAAATTACACAGTTGGCTAACCCTCATGAAGAGTACCTCATTGAAATGTTTGCTGATGATCAGGTCAGCTTTTACCAAAATGGAGAAGACCTACAATACCACCTGAACTATCATTTCGCTTGTAACGAATATGACATGAAGATCAGCACAGGCAAAAACAGAGACTATGTTTATTACACGTGAACAAGTGCAGATATGTTTCAACACCAGCGATATTGGTATCAAGCAAGTACGGGAGTTCAAATACGTGATGGCTGCAGAGAGACTGCACAGAAAATTCACAAGGCAAACAGTGTCCACAATCGAACTGCACCGATTTGGAAGACCCTAGAGAGCTTCTTTCAACTAAGAGAACACTGATAAATACGAACTAAGAGAAGAATGATAAATACGAAGTTTTTTTCCTCACTGTGCTATCAATCTCAATCTTGGTCCATACTAGAAACACACAAGAGTAAAATACAGAGCTGTGAGATGGGCTCTGTGAGAAGTGCAGCCGGAATGACAATCCGTTATTCAATCCGCAACACCACGTCTCGTGGCTTGAGCAGTATGACAGAAGAAAACGGCGTAGAAGAAGGTGTCGTACTGATAGATCGATGACTATCAATATTTCTTACAAATCTGAGCCTGACCTCGCTAACTTCATTGACTTATGCTAAAAGCTTCCATCATGTTATACGCTTCACTTATCTTTCCTTAATAGCAGTCATCTTTATTGACATCACTCTCTTTATCTGTTATCTCCGTCACCGTATACTATAAATCCACTGACACACAGCCCTGTCTCTTTATATTTCTTATCAGCCTCAATCATGATGTGACTCACTCCCATTTTCTCAGTTTCTGCGTCTTCATCGTCTATTACAGAAAGAAGATTTTCGCAGAATGTCCACAACAAGCGTTATTCCTTCTGAAAACATCTCTATACTGAAGCTATCCTTACCTCGGTCACAGTCTTAGTACTCGTCTCTAGTACTGACACCTTCGCCTTGACTCCACCCGACCGTTTGCAACTAATTCTCACTTTTCATCCTCACGGATGCACCTCAGATCTTCTTTCATCATCTCCCTAGTCTTCATTCCAATCCCTCCACTCGTATTGTATTTCCCGACCCACCGCGAGTAGCCTAAAGGCCTGACAGACACTGGTGTGACATTTTTGTCAGAAGCCGGCAAAACATATAATGAACCACCACGGGTACATGCCATTTGACAACACGCGTCGTTGTGTTACGTGTCTCTATGCTACCAAAATACTGTTGTTGATTTCCTAAAGCTGTTTTTGAGATAAAAGAGGAGTTAATATACAAGTCACGCAATCTAATATACTCTAGTATTTTCAGCCACTGCAATAGGAAATACATCGTTGAGACTAACTTTAACTCCTCGCTCGCTTCATTCAATACCTCAATCTCATTTCTTATAACTCAGGTTTTCTGGTCACCAATAATTTCAATCTTCCTGGGCACCAAGGAAACGTCAATATCAAGAATCACTGGAAACGTTTCCAACGCAGCCGATGATTAACATCGGTTTGAGTTTAAGAAACGATCGGCTTCCTTATGGAATGTCTTAATCACTGTCATGGTCATGTTAAGCTGATTCCTCATTAATCATTCTAACATCCGAAAATTGACCGGCACAACATGTGGGGTACAGCCATCAGTCCTTCGGACATCGGTACTTGCCCTGTGTTTTTCCGTAACCGAATACACCTGTACAAGTCTGGCAAAACCCTGCCCATGCGAAACTAGTTGATGCAGGAACAAATGAGGCGGGTAGGATAGTATCAGGGTGCCTAAACCCATCCCCATTACTAAAATACACCCCCAAATTGACACTACACCACCCGAGATCAGAGGAAGCGTCGCAGCAGAAATCGAATGAGAAAAACAGGAGAACGATTCAAGGCATGCAATATCTGGACATCAGGTACATAGCACAAGACTCAAATCTAGACATAGCTTCATAAAATCAACACAGCCTAAACAGACAAACACTGGAAGTCGCCGTTTCGAGAGATGGCACGAATTGATGCGGGCCCCAGAGGTTGAACTTTAGGGAGGAATCTGCCTCGGGACATCATCTACTATTCACAACATGGAAGTCAATGAACAGATTCCGAACTGGTGTAACATAGTGCAAGTGGAATATGAAACGATTCGGATGCACAGATGATGACACGTGTAGTGTCTTTGTATTGTGGCGCAATACAATACCCAGACCACATGATGACCCGCCCCAACCTCCAGGAAACATTCAATAGGTGCACTATGACGCTGAATACTGGATGCATATTGTATGACGTGATGCCTTGACACCGAAGTAAGTAGATATGGGATGTATTCTCTGCATATTTCTCTTTTGCTCTCTATCTTTCACCCTTTTTTCGTCTATCTCTCTATATCTATATCCCATACTTTATTTGTATAATGTTTATACATACATGTCTGAACCGTTTATATATATATATAAAGTGTTCAAGTCTAACCGGGACATTTTTAGAAAAAAATATTTTTTTTTCCAAGTAGTTAAAATGCCATTTATGTTTCTATATAATTGCCTGCAATGTTTTTTCACTTATCTCATCGCTGCGTTTAAGGATTGCTTCAAAAGCTGTAGAAATATTTTTCAGTATGATTGAAACAATTCAGGACATCATGTTTCACTTCGACATCAGTGCTGAAATTCTGACCTCTGCTAAGTTCTTTCAGGAGTCTAAATAGGTGAAAAACGAGCGTGGTCTGGGCTGTAAGGAGGATGTGGCAATACCTCCCAGTCAAGTCGCTGCAGATGACACATAGTGCGGAGAGCTGTATCAGGCTGCGATTCATCTTGCAGAATCAGGAGGGGCTTTGTGATCAAACCAGGTCTTTTTTCAGCAGAGAATTATGCACATTACTCAAAATGCATATGTACTATTAACTATTGATAACGGCAACATGGAGTAGAAAATCAACATGAAAACATCATTTTACGTGTAGACGAAATAATCCGACATTTTATTAGGTGGTGGTGGTCATTGCGTATGTTACCACTGCTTGGGTGTTCGTTTCGATTCAGGAGTGTTTCATCACCGTGTTGTGATTGGAGTCTTCTGTAAATTCCCGCAGGTTTCACGCTTTCTTTCACAAGAAATTTAGTCACAAAACGCTGATCCATGCAAGCACTGACAGTATTTTTCGCCATTGGTACTTATATATCACGTGACTGGACCATGGAAAGTGGGCCACCTAGAGGTAATAGGAGGCAAGTGCCCCTAGCTAATTATAGTAGTTCCAGCACGCTGTAGCCCATTCAGGTAAAACTAAAACAAGAAAGTCCCCGTTACACTTGTACGCCCATCGTGTGTGTGTATATATATATATATGTGTGTGTGTGTGTGTGTATATATATATATAAATATATCGGTGTAGGGTATGTGTTAGTACATATACTCATTGGTTCATGTATTTAACATTTTTGTATTTTGTGTGTATGTGTAATAGTATGTACTTATTTATTTTTACACGTCTTTTAATCTTTGTATATTTGTATTTTTGTGTAATCATATTGATGATTTCTTGTTTGGCCCATTCTGTCCTCAGTGACATACGATGATTTTATCATACTCGACCATTCTCTGTCTAATGGCCGTCGAAATACGTATTGCATTGGTTGCCGAGTCCATTATCTATGTTTTTCTGTGATTTGTGATTTAACGATATGTTTTGTAAATTGTGACCTGAAGTGTACTTTTAGCCTCGATTTCTATTTAGCAAAGCAGAAATTAAAAGAGCCGCCTCTTCCATGGGCATACTAATCCATAGGAAGAAATAGACCCATACACTGACTAGTAATAGCAAAATAATAGCCCAAAAGGAAAACTAAAGAAGACACGTCACCTCACATTTTTCAGACTGTCACGATGATTTTGCAGAACAAGAAGATGGGGTACCTATCATAAGACGCTGATCAGTCTCTCCAACAGTAATTAAATTATCAACTATTACACTATATCTCCCCAAATATATGCTATCAAAATCAATGTAAGTTGGCCTGGACGAAACCAGCCATTATATGATTGTGAATACTTGTGAAATGTAAAATCAACAATTGTGTATCAATAGCTCCAATACCGATCAATACAGTTAAAACTGTTTCATGAAACCCTCGCTGCCAAAAGTAATGGCATAAAGTAGGCAACGAGGTCTGCTCAACTAAATCGCTTTCTGGCTATTTAATCGATTTTGACAACAAATAAAAATCAATGATGACAGTAATCGAAAACAATATACAATGTGAACGGGGAACACCGTGAGGATGCAGAGAGGTGACCTATTAATGACGAAACAAAGCTATATATAGACTCTATTAAAATTGATTAAACGTAGAAACTGTCGATTATCTGTGAAATACAAAATATGTGTGTTTTTTTTTCATGGGCGTCACCATAACTAAAGTGGTTCCTAACTTTTGCCAGATCATGCACACTTTGAATACAATTTCTACTTCCCGCTGCAAATTCACTTTCCCAACATGGAAATGATTTAAAATAAAAACTGCAATATCCACGTAACCTACTCAAATATAAATGAAAGACACAACGAATATTATCATAATCAAGTGCCCTGTCCACCATCAAATAAACAAATTCACATCAAGCAGGGCGACAACATGCATACTGGGAAAAAAGCAGCAAACGCCTTTATAGAACATTATGTCAGAGCAAACCACATTGATGTTCCTACAGACAGGCATACAGACATTAGTGAAGAACAAAAGAGCCACGACAACATCAATATGGCACCAGAAGAGCACATGATGGCAAAACTAACAATGAATGAAATGGAAGAGGCCATGAGAACTCTAAAGAAAAAGAAATCGCCCGGAAAAGATGGGGTAACAAACGAAATGCTGATGGGGTTGGGCCAAAGAGGAAGTTACTATCAGCCCTGAACCAAAGCTGGAAAAGGGGAATTGTACCGCAGGCATGGAAAGACTCTGTACTTATACCAGTACCAAAGAAAGGAAAAGATAGAACAGATCCAAATGGATACAGGCCTATCAGTCTACTGAGCTGTGTAGGAAATCTGATGGAGCGTATGATAAACACCAGACTCATGTAGCATCTCAAAGAAAAATACATACTAATTCCACAGCAAGCAGGCTTTAGACAGCACAGATCCACTGAGGACCCGATCCCTCTCATAGCACAGGAAATAGAGGATGCTTACCAGGAGAAAAAACACAGTAGCGTTTTGGGTGGATTTAGAGAAGGCATTTGACAAGGTGTAGAAAGAGGGACTTAAAGTCAAGCTACGAAGAAGTGAAGTTTGTGGGAAAATGTACAGATGGATCAGCCACTACCTCGAAAATAGAAAAGCCAGAGTTCAAGTATAAGGGCAGATGAGCAAAAAGGTGACACTTGAGCAGGGAGTACCCCAAGAGGGAGTACTGTCACCCACACTTTTCGTGGTGTATGTAAACAACATCTCAGGGAATATACCAAGAAGAGTCCACAGCTCCATGTTTGCAGACGATCTGGCTATGTGGACTTCTGAACAAAATCTCACCATAGCAAGCAATCGGATGCAGCAGGCCCTAACATCGTTGGAGGAGTGGGCGAACTCATGGCTGGTCAAAATAATGAGGAAAAAACAACATGTACGATATTCTCGCTTTCAAATAAACCACAGAACACCAAAATAAGTCTTAACGGCAAATATATGTGGCCAATCGACAACCCAAATTACCGGGGAGTCACATTTGATCGGCGCATGACATGGAAAAGTCAGATCGAGAGAAACCAAATGAGAGCCAGACAAAGAATTGCAATCATAAGGAAACTTGCTGGCACAAGCTTGGGAGCTGACGAAAGTATACTAAAGAAACTGTACACTGGAAGAGTGAGACCAGTTCTCGAGTATGGCATTGCGGCATGGACAACAGCAGCAAAGGCAAACTTTGATAAAATTAGCAAACTTCAAAACCAAGCCATGAGAGTTATAACAGGAGGCATGAAGTCAACGCCAATTGTATAACTTGAAAAGATTACAAATCTGCAATCCATGATCGACAGAAGAGCCCAAAATCAAGCAGAGAAAAATAGATTTGGAAATGGGAAACTAAAGCGGAGAAACTTTGCAGAAATAGCCAAAGCAAAGATGAGCAAAGACCCTATGAACACATTAACAACACCAAAGCCCATCCCTACTGTACGCAAACCTACATGGAAGCAGCATATTATTCCGGAGGTGATAGAAAATATACCAGGTATTGGAACAAGAACAGACAGACTGAAAAAGAAAGAAGAGATATAACCTTGAGGTACATAACGAAAAACTACCCAAGCATGGACTGGACCCATGCATACACCGACGGTTCTATAACAAACAACACAGAACGGAGGACAGAGGTATTTCTGAGCCTACCAAATGGTAGAAAAATAACACTGTCAGTGGCAACTGGAAAATACTCAAGCAATTTCAGAGGAGAGGCAGAGGCACTGATAGTCCTGTTTGCAGATGCCCTGGCCGTAGTCATTGCACTAAAAAGCCAGACAAATACTGAACTTAATGATTTAAGAGCAGTACTCTGTCAACTATGCCAGCAGTCCGCACCAAAAACAGTAGTGGTACAGTGGGTTCCATACCATTGTAACATCCAAGGCAACGAGGAGGCAGTCGGACTGGCAAAAGAAGGTATTAGAGCTAGATACATGACCAAATGGGAAACAGAACATACTGGCTACACCAGTGCCTATTACCAGTTGAACAGAAGAGAGCAGGTCGTGGTCTTCAGACTCAGCACAGGCCACAAAAGACTGAGGTACCACCTATTCAATAAATTGAAGATAGGTGGCACTGACGAATGCTCGAGTAGTACCGGGAAAATGACCGCTGAACATCTGCTACAAAACTGCCCGGCATACGAGGACCAGAGAGAGCACGTGTGGCCATCACCAATGGCAACACTAGACAAGCTCTATAGCAGTGTCGACAGCCTCAAGATGACCGCTGCTTTTTTCGAAAAAATACAGGTTGACGTTTGACAGCGTACGAAGAAAAAGAAGAAGTGTCCTGTCGGTTGTCGTTGGTGATCATGGTCGTCCATCTACTTCTATCACGCGTGTCGTTTATTAACTGTTGTTGATTGTCGTCCGTGCCATTCTCTCATGTTGTCCAACATCTTCTCTCTCTGCCTTCCTCTCTCTTTGATGCTATCTTTCGAGTTGTTACAACGTACTCCAAGGGGCCTCTTCTGTTCGAACATGTCTGCAAAAGGATGGCTGTCTTGTTCTGATTCTTTCATTGAGTTGTTTTTGTATCTGCGCCTCTTCATTAACACGTCGATAAAAGCAGACACAGGACACAAATAATTACTACGTTACGACCACAGGGCATTCATAAGTGACAACTGAACAAACTAAATAACTAACAAATCACAGACAAATAAAGAAAACAAGTCATGAAGGCAATGTAAAATGAGCGGTATAAGATCGAGGCAATAACAGAACGTGCCAGGAAAGTACGGTGATATTAAACCACTCATTTTATATTCAGGTCAGGCCAAGTTATCCCATAACCAGTGAGGTCGTTGGGGCACACATGAAGACATCCTAACAAGCTCAAGCCATCCCTCTCTGTCTTAAGTCGCTCGCTGTGCCTCTTCTGGTCGGAGATTGGTCAATTCTTTTAAGTTGTCCTCCCACCTATTTTTGGGACGGCCTCTTCGTCGTCTGCCTTGCACCTTCCCGTGCAGGGTCGTATTTACAAGAACATTTGATCTCGATATGTGACCGTACCAAGCGGGTTTTTCTTTTGACAGATCGTCAAGAGGTCTTCAAAAGGCCATATTGCTGTTGTAATTCTTTCTCGTATTTTCTCATTTGTAACTCGATCTGTGTACGTAACGTTTAGAAGTCTTCAGAAACATATAATCTCTAAGGGATGTATCCTCCCCTGCAAGTCAGCTGTAAATGTCCATGTCTCACAAGTATAGAGAATATTGACAGGTTGTTGGTGGGTGGTTAGGAGTATACGTGTTGTGATCCTTCCACCTGTTCGCTAGTTACTCGTATGACGAGGACATGGAGTCGTCCGACATGGATGAGCTCTACTCTTTTTTTTCAGGTGAAAAGCTTATGAACAGAAGAAAGAATTATTCTCAGATCTTCTTGGAGTGAAGGAAAATCAAGCTCCGGAAGAAGTCCCAATCTGAAGAGGGAGCCATGGAGGCAAATGATATATCACAATGGAAGACCTAAGATAGCATTGGCGAAAATTAAGATTGATAATGCAGCAGGGCATTATTGGATAACACTAGAAATGGTTAAATACATTGGAACGGCAAGAGAGATACTATTCATGCAGATACTCAAGACAGCTTGGCGCCAAAAGAAGATACCAAGAGATTGGGAGGTTGTCATAATAATAGCAATATTTTAAAAGGGTGACAATCGACAATGTGAAAATCACAGAGGTATTTCCCCTCTCAGTGTCCCTGGGAAAGTCTACTCCAGGATTTTTGAACGGCGATTAAGAGGTTTAACAGAGCCAAATGTGGACAAAACTCAATGTGGTTTTCGAACAAATAGAAGTACTCAAGACCTTATCTTTACACTCGATAGCTGAGTGAAAAGGCTCTTGAGTATGATAAGGAGATGCATCTCAGCTTTTTTGGATTTGGAGAAAGCATTTCATAAAGTCCCCTAGGACAAACTCTGGGAGTTCCTGACATGGAAGAACATCACAGGACCCCTCATCTCTGCCATACAGTATCTATAAAACATGCAGAAATGTTATGCGGACTTCAAATCAAAAGTCAGAAGAGTTTAGGACCACTAGCGGAGTAAGGGTGACATTCTATCGCCGTCCCTTTTCATACTCCTCGTGAATGAAATCATCAAAGCCTGCAAGGATCGGACAAAAAGGAATGAAGTATGGTACTGGAAGATGAGTCAAAGTTACATATCGGAACTAGCCTTTGCAGATGACGTGGCCCTGATCACGAAATCCGAGGCACATCTCCAGATCAACTTGCAGGTTTGAAAAGAAGAGTTGAAGGAGAGAAAAATGCACATCAGCAACTCCAAAACAAAAAAAACAAGGTGATCGCCAGAGATTAGAGGAGACATCGGCTAACCCTTGGAATACGAGCACTGGAGGAAGTCAGTTACTTCAAATATCTAGGAGTGGTAATAGACAGCAGTGGAGGAATCAAAGAGGAGTTAACTGCACGAAGGGCAGCAGCTGATAGACTTTTCCATGCAATAAACAATAAGCAGGGAAAAAAAGATGGATATATACCGCTCGACCAATGTGCCTGTCCTGACATATGGATGTGAGTCATAGGCAATGACCACAGCCCAAGAAAGACAAATACAAACATCAGAAACGAGGTACCTAAGAAAGGTGATTCAGGTGACGAAAAAGGACAAGATCCGTAACCAGATATTACGTAGCATTATGTTCAACCCCTTAAGACACGAGTGGAGCAATCCCAACTACAGTGGTTTGGCCATGTATGTAGAATGGAAGAAGATCGGATACCAAGGCGGTCATGAACGATAACAAAATCAGGGACGCAGACCCCCAGGACGTTCCAAAGTACGTTGGGAAGACAACATACGATCGTCCCTAAGTGACCGAGGGCTGGATTGGAAAGAGGCCATGAAAAAAACGGCGTATTTAACAGTATAGCGATCACTCTGGCAAACGTCTACACATCACGGTAGAGGAGGAGAGACTAAGTAAGTAAGCAGGAATGCAGTACGGTAGGTGTCCATTACTTTCCGTACGTTTAATGACGCAAAATGACAAGTATTTAATGACCAGCTGCATAATTATCAGGGTATACTGGATAAACGTGAAACCAAATGTATAACTATGCCAAAAAAGGCAGGGGCACGTTAGCTCAGTTCATAGCGAGCAATTTGCTATTTTGTGTGGTAACATCGTGCCTCGGTTCGAATGGTGTCCGGAGAGTAAAACAAATCCTGGTCGTGATTTTAGTCAGGGACCGCAGTCAACCCAGCTGTAATCGAGTACCTGACCCATTAGTTAGGGAAAGTAAAAACACATGTAAGGACCCTGGCCGCCCCACCTCTCCTATGCTGCAGCTTAGTACAATGGAGTCTTCAAAAACTCCATTTCTAACCAGCGGTTAATTCTGCAAAATTTCCACTTTAAAAAAATGAATGTTTCATAGAATCGACTTCTTTGCACCTGGGCAATATTCTAATTCCCTTTCAATGCTGAAAGTGACGATGACAGAGCAGAAACTGGATAACTCCCGTCGCGGCTCGAAAATATTCTCTTCATTCGACAGATGCCCATTTACAGCAGGGTTATAATATAAAAAAACTACAAATGCCCGGTCTGTAAAACTGATCAAGTTGTGAATCGAATCTGGTAAGTTAGGATTGTGAAACACTCTCAGAATCCCTTGACCACACAAACCTCCAAACTTTGCTACACCAAATCGGCACATAATTAAATAAGCTGGCCCTTCAGAAGAACTAAGTGAGCCCAAAAGATCATCGCGACGGATGATAGAAGACAATCCAAGTGCCGTGATCTTGATCTAGAACACCCTTAGGACGGCTGCGCAGAACCGCTGGAGCTTGTCAATCCTTAAGAGTATGCATGTGTTACCGAGCACGGCAAGCCTAAGTAAATGTAATTTATGTGATGTAATACACAGTTACAATTAGAGATTCGTCGAACTTTGAATCTCTGCAAGCTTGTGTACTCTAGCTGGGGTATTTATTTGCGCTCAAGCGTTAAAGTACGAGTGGCGTTAAAAAATTAATACACTACGTCGGTTTTCCCAGCAGCTGTTTATTGAAATGGCATGACATTTCTACACAATATACATGGAAATGTCATGTAAACATCTGTATTATTCAGTATAATCCTCATCAACTTGTACAGCTTTATGCCAGCGCGAAACAAGTGCATGTATTCCTAGCCCGTAACATATTTCTTGGCTGCATAAATTATTTATTATTATCTTTAAACCTTGTCCCAGGGAGTGCATCTTTGAGTGGACAAACAGGTGAAAATTAGAGGGTGCCAAATCGGAACTATAGGCGCGGATGGGGTAGTATAGTCCAAACCAATTTGGTGATTGCTTCCCGTGTTGCCAGACTTGTGTGAGGGCGCGCATTGTCGTGAAGAAGAAACGGGGGTTTGCTGGGTTCTTGTGCCGCCGAACTTAGCGGAAACATCTATTGAGTTTTTTTCCGATGTCTTAATGTTAGCTTGCGAATTGATTGTCACTCCTCTTCGCATCACATTCACAAGAATCACACATGCAATGTCCCCAAAAGACAGTTTTCATGATCTTTCCAGCTGAAGGAGTTGTCTGAATTTTTTTCTTCGTGGTGATTGCGGGTGATACCACTCCATGGACTTTGTTTTTGTTCCATGTTCAAAATAATGTGCTCAGGTTTTGTGATCAGTAACGATATTAGCCTAAAAGCTCTCTCTATCAGCATTGAAATGCTCCAACAATTCAGATGAAATTGTTTTCCTTTGCAATCGGTGGTCATTTGTGAAACTTCGAGGAACCATTTTGCGCAAACCTTAGAAAATCAGAGAGTTTCTATAACTGCATTTGCACTACCAATGTTAATTTGCAGCTATAAGACCAGTAGTTGAGTAGTGATTTGTCTATCAGTAAGAATAATGCCATCGGAGCATTTCAACATTTCTGCGTTGGTGTCTGTGACAGGACGTGGCAGCTCCGTATCTACACTTTCTTATTCTTTGATCCCCTGAACCCAGCGATTCACTGTATTCCTGTTGACTACAAAACTTCCATTCATATTAAATAGACGCTTGTAAATGTTCGCAACCGTTTCCTTATCTGCAACAATACATTATATCACAATCAGCAACTTGCGTTATAAGCAGCTAACATTTCAATGGTTTAGTGTATCCGTATTATTTGGCCGATTGCGGTGCAGTTTGATACACACAATCGACACATGTTATATTTAAAGTGTGCAAAATGGCATTTTTATTTTTGGCTGAGAAAAACGATGTGGTTCATTACTTTGTGAACTCCTCTCATGAAAATACTTCTCTCTGGTGGCAAATGGATTTGCTCTTGGCATCATTCTTGACATATGTTTAAGAAAATAGGTCAAGGTAGTCCAGTAACATACACTGTTGTCGGGGATGAAGAATTTCTTTTTCTTCTTGTGCGTACGCAGTCAGACAGTAACCATTATTTTTTCGAAAAAAGCGGCGGTCATCCTGAGGCTGTCGCCACTGCCATAGAGCTTGTCTTGCATTTCCACTGGTAATGGCCACATCTGCTCTCTCTGATCCTCGTATGTCGGGCAGTTCTGCAGCAGATGTTCAGCGGTCATTTTACCAGTACCGCACGGGCATTCGTCGGTACACCCTATCTTCAATTTGTTGAATAGGTGGTACCTCAGTCTATTGTGGCCAGTGCGAAGTCTGAAGACAACGACCTGCTCTCTTCGGTTCAACTGGTAATAGGCATCGTTTTTGGTGTAACCAGTATGTTCGGTGGTTTCCCATTTGGTCATGTATCTGGCTTTGATAAGCCGTTTTGACTCTTCGTACGTCATACTGGTATCTGTTTGTGGTAGTCTTGCACCTTCTTTTGCCAGTCTGTCTGCCTCCTCGTTGCCTTGGATGTTGCAGTGTGATGGGACCCACTGTACCACTACCCTTTTTGGTGCGGACTGCTAGCACAGTTTGCAGAGTGCTGCTATTAAGTCATTAAGCTCAGTGTTTTTCTGGCTTTTTAGCGCTGTGACTACGGCAAGAGCATCTGTCAGCAGAACTATATGGCTCTCATTTTCCCTGTGTGTCACCATTTCTTCCACTGCCGCCCTCAGTGCCTCTGCCTCTGCTCTGAAATTGCTTGTGTACTTACCAGTAGCGAATGACAGTGTTATTTTTCTGCCATTTGGTAGGTTCAGGAATGCTCCTGCCCCTCCGTTCTGCGTTGTGTTTGTTACAGAACCGTCGGTGTATGCATGGGTCCAGTCCATGCTTGGGTAGCTTTTCGTTATGAAGCTTAGGGTAGTATCTCTCCTTTCTTTTTCAGTCTGGCAGTTTTTGTTTGCAATACCTGGTATATTTTCTACCACCTCTGGAAATATATCCTGCCTCCAGGTAGGTTTTCGTACAGTAGTGATGGGTTTTGGTGTTGTTAGTGCGTTTATGGGATCTTCGTGCATCTTTGCTTTGGCTATTTCTGCAAATTTCTCCGCTTTAGTTTCCCATTTCCCAAATTGTTGAGTCTCTGGTGCATTGGATGGTCGGTCAGTCTTCGGAGTTTCTCTGACTGCAGCTGGGCTCTGCAGTCCCTTCTATCGGTCATATATTGCAGTTTTGTAATCTTTTCAAGTTCTACAATTGGCGTTGACTTCATGCCACCTGTTATAATTCTCATGGCTTGGTTTTGAAGTTTGTTAACTTTATCGAAGTTCGCCTTCGCTGCTGTTGTCCATGCCGCAATGCCATACTCGAGAACTGGTCTCACTCTTCCAGTGTACAGTTTCTTTAGTATGCCTTCGTCTGCTCCTCAGCTTGTGCCAGCAAGTTTCCTCATGATTGCCATTCTTTCTCTGGCTTTCATTCGGTTTCTCTCAATCTGACTTTTCCATGTCATGCGCCGATCAAATGTGACTCCCAGATAGGTTGGGTTGTCGTTTGGCTGCAGAAATTTGCCATTTAGACTTAATTTGGTACTTTGGGGTTTTAATGAAAGCGAGAATATTGTGCATGTGATTTTCTCCTCGTTTATTTTGACCAGCCATGATTTCGCCCACTCTTCCAGCGATGTTAGGGCCGTCTGCATCCGATTTCTTGCTATGGTGAGGTTCTTTTCAGAGGTCCACATAGCCAGATCGTCTGCAAACATTGAGCTATGGACTCTTCTTGGTATATTCTCTGTAATATCGTTTATATATACCAGGAAGAGTGTGGGTGACAGTACTCCCCCTTGGGGTACTCCCTGCTCGAGTGTCACCTTTTTGCTCATCTGCCCTTGTACTTGGACTCTGGCCATTCTTTGTTTGAGGTAGTGGTTGATCCACTTGTACATCTTCCCACAAACATCACTTCTTCTTAGCTTGACTCTAAGTCCATCTTTCCAGACTTTGTCAAATGCCTTTTCCAGATCCACCCAAACAGCTACTGTGTGTTTCTGTGCCTGGTAGGCATCTTCTATCTCCTGGGCTATGAGGATGACCTGGTCCTCAGTGGATCTGTGGGATGAAGTATTTGAAACTTCATAGATAAGGTGAACACAAATACAATTTCTCCATGACATCTTGTTTAGATGGTGACACTGCAATTGGTGAATCAGCAATTCCAAGTCGCAAAATTGAGTTCAATTTGATTCGAGCAAGACTAGAAGCAGGAGAGCAAGAGTGTTTGCAACCGCGTAGCTGCAAGAACCATTATTATATATCATCCATTAATCAAAACCTTTCTTGTTCCGTGTAGTGCACTGCACTTCAAATGCACACCCATGGTTATTGACATTTTGTGGTTTAATTTTCTGTAGGATGGGTTATGATACTACCGCTGGATACAACACGACACTGTTCAGACGCACGCATCGCTCCTCATCCAGGATTTGTTTGTGGCTAAAACACGGCGCTGGACAGGTTCGGCACTCTCCATATTTCCCAGATATGGCTACCTGGATTTGTGTGCTATTTCCAAGACTCATAAGGCCTCTGAGATGAGCGAGATTGTAGGACATGCGAGCGAGCTTCAAATGAAAACCGTAAAAGTGGTATAGAAATTAGAAAACCTATGCCATTGTATTAGTTTAGTTTAGTTTAGTTTCGTCGAAGAATCAACGTCATTGCACACGGAATAACCCATAATGCCTTTGTAACTTGTTAATATGCTTGCTAAGGACGTCAAGAGTGTCCTGCACGTCCCATAATGGTGCAAAACAATACAATGGCGTCCTAATCGCAGTTTAAAGATGACCGGTCCACTTTTGACATGCCCGAAAGACGAACAGCGTAATGTTGTCCGTACTTTGAGCAACGAAGGCGTGAAACCTATAGAAATTTATCGGTGAATGAAGGTCCAGTACGGTGATGTATGCCTTTGGTTCCAGCAAGTGTATGAGTGGAGAAGGAAGTTCCACAACGGCGTGATTTCTGCGACAGATTGTTCACGACCGGGTCAGGCACACAGAGTACCGATCCAAATTGCTGATCGCTTCGTAAAGGAAAATCACGGATTAACTGTGAGTGAAAGGCATGCATCACCGTATGGGTAGGTTTCATCTCTTCGCGGCTAAATAAACGGATATCAGAACGCTGTTCCTGTTTGGTCAATGTCAATAGTTGAGCGACCATCTTTTGACTGTAATTATAACTTTATGATGTTAGTCTGCCCCGTGATGGCACATGTAGAACACTCCCATATTAAACAGTTACAGTAGGGACGGTGTGGCCTAGTGGTTAAGTGACACGGCTCACAAACCGAAGGTGCTGAGTTCGATCTCCCTCACAACACCGGCCATTACCCCGGGGAAGCAAACCCTTAGACAATGACCAGGAAGCAGACCCTTATATAAAATGCATGCCGAAATCGGATGCACTGGGCCGATAGGCGCAAAATAAAAACCGCAGCGCAACGCACAACTCCTAGTGGAATAGAGAAATAAGGAGAACACCAAAAAAAAGTCACAATACAAAAGCGTGGTATTTCTAATGTATATCCCACTTTTAAAGTTTTCACGCGAATCCCCCTCGTAGAAGAAATCAATAAAGACGCTATGAAGGATTCCCTAAAACGACATTTAGAAATGCTTTTTTTTAAAAATTCATGTGGAAGCACAGCTTTTTGAAGTGCTCAATTCAGAAAATGACTATTTCGAAATGGATTGTGTTGTGAACTAAATACGTACGTTTTAATTCCATTCAGCTGTCAGTTGGAGACATTTTGATCAGGACTTGCATGAGCAAAGATTGCAGAATTAAACGACATTCACTTGTCCTTTGAAACTGCAGAACAATATATGCCGAAATAGATGGTTATAATCTACCGGGCGGATGTGACGGACCGAAAGGTGCAAATATCGCAGTCAATCTGTAAACTAGCGACACAAGGCATTCCGTTCTCCAAACTATATCCTATGCTAAAGGATACGGCCGAAAAAATCTTGGAAAGGTACAAACCCTGTATACTCTGAACATAAATTATTTATATTTGACACTAGGAGAGCTCTCAAAAATGAGAAGACCACAACACCCAGAGTAGAAAAATACAGAACTATAAACAAAACTATACGAAAGGATATGGCGAGAGCAAAGGAGGAATGGAGAATAGATCAGTGCACAAATATTCAAGACTGTGTTGTCAAGAATAATGGTAGAGCAGCTTACCAACTAGTTAGAAACCTGACAAAAGAAGTTCACGCCCACAATTAGAACAATTCGGGATGAGGCAAGGAATGCCATGACTGCGGAAAGGAATGTCATGCAGAGATGGACGGAATATTGCTCCCAGCTGTACAATATCAAGTCTCCTAGGGGTCCAAGAGATGGACGGAATATTGCTCCCAGCTGTACAATATCAAGTCCCCTAGGGATCCTAGAGATGGACGGAATATTGCTCCCAGCTGTACAATATGAAGTCTCCTAGGGGTCCTAGAGATTCTACAATATCAAGTCCCCTAGGGATCCTAGAGATGGACGGAATATTGCTCCCAGCTGTACAATATGAAGTCTCATAGGGGTCCTAGAGATTCTACAATATCAAGTCCCCTAGGGATCCTAGAGATGGACGGAATATTGCTCCCAGCTGTACAATATGAAGTCTTCTAGGGATCCTAGAGATTCTACAATATCAAGTCCCCTAGGGATCCTAGAGATGGACGGAATATTGCTCCCAGCTGTACAATATGAAGTCCCCTAGGGATCCTAGAGATGTAAACCCAGCAGACCAACGAGAAGAGGAAGATAACTCTAGCATCATGCGTGAAGAAGTTGAGGTGGAAGTTAGATCTCTTAGAAATGGTAAAGCGGCCGGAATGGATAACATACCAAGCGAAATATTAATTCTTGGAGGAACAGTGGTAATAGATTTTCTAACAAAAATCTTAACATGATATGGCAGACGGGAGAATGACCAACAAGTTGGACACAATCATTGATCATAGTGATGCCCAAGAAAGGTAACCTCCAACAGTGTCGGAAATACAGAACCATCAGTCTGATTAGTCAAGCCAGTAAAGTTATGCTCAAAGTCATATTTAACAGACTGCAACCACAGACGAAGAGATTATTGCAGAAAAACAATCGAGTTTCAGAGCTGTCGAAGCACAACAGAACCAATTTTTAACCTCCGCTTGATCAGGGAAAAATACTCAGTACAAACAGAAATTATACCAGGTCTTCATTGACTTTATAAAGACGTTTGATAGGCTAGGGCATGAGGCGGTATGGGAAACTGTGCAAGTACAAGATAGGATGGCGGCTCACCCACGTCATTGAGAAACTATACTCCAACGCCAGCAGTGCAGTTTACGTCAACCGGACCACAGGTGAGTGATTTCGCACGACAGTCGGCCTGCGCCAGGGGTGTCTCCTCTCTCAGACTCATTTCAATGTTTTTCTAGAACGCAGCGTGTCAGAAGCATTGCGTGAACATGAAGAGACGGACAGTATAGGTGGATGCAAACTCACTAACCTCTGGTTTGCCGACAACATTCCCAGTCTGGCTGTAACAGAGCCTGAACTTGCAAAGCTTGTGGCAAACATTGGATAATGCTGCCCAGAAATTTGGGATGGAAATCAGTCCAGAAAAAAGTAAGATCACGGTGAACGCCCCAGAGTAATTAAAGCCCGATTAGTCAAATCTGAACCTCTGAAAAGTGGCACACGGTTCAAATATGTGGGAGCAGAAATGAATGCGGAGGGGTCTAGAGCGGAGATCCAGTCAAGAATAGCGATGGTCATGGTCACCCTGATCCGACTGCGAATAATCTGAAAAGACAAGAACATTAGCTTTAAATCGAAGCTGACTTTAATGTATACAATGGTCACCTCAGTATACCTCTACGTGTGTTAGACTTGAACTGACGGCTGCACTAGAACGTACAATTTGCGCAATGGAAATGCGACGCTTGCGAAGAATTCTTGGCATTTCATATTTGGATCGCGTTACAAATGAGAGAGTTCTTGAAACTGTTAGGAAGGAGTTAGGTCAATACAAAAACCTATTGACTATAGTAAAAACACGAACATTGACATAGTATGGACAACTTTCTCGATCGGTAGGGCTGACCAAGACCGTCCTGCAAGATGTTGTGCCTGGGAAGCGTGGCAGAGGGAGACTTAACAAAGAGATGGGAGGACAATAGGAAAGAGTGGACGGGAAAGTCTATAGCTGAAACTAATATCCCGGCGAAAAATCGAGACGTATGGCGGGAACTTGTTCGGCAAACTGCAATAACTGTGCCTCAGCGACCTTTTAGGTTACGAGACTGATTATGATGATGATGAAATATATAAGTAAATATATTAATATAAGTAAATATATTTATTGATATATATATATATATATATATATTTATTTAAGGAGAGAGATAAAGAGAAAGAGAGAGACGGGCAACATGAGTCACGGTAATTGCGTAAGTTTATCATGTTATGAACAAGTTTAATTGCTTCGTTGTAAAATTACAAGTCATTAAAGGTACATGTTTTTCTATCAGTGTTAAACATTGTCCTTTTTCAAATCACAAGAGAGGACAGTAATGTGTGAATTTATATCTATTAGAAACACCGATAATGTTAGCAGTAGAGATTTAATGAGAAATATTAGGATCGTTGGGTTTGACACTTGGTACGCATGCCTGACAATAGATGGACACACATAACAACGTTTTGGTGACCATAGGCCTATAGTCGTCCACGGAGGTCGCAGACCTATGCGATGGTAATACGGACTGACCAAAGACTTAGGGCCGAATTGGTACAGCGTTGCAAAAGATCGGGACGCATACATAATATTGTTGGTTTCATGGCGTGAGGCACATCTATGAGATAATGTGATGTGTGAGAAATAATGACAGAAGTATTGTCAGAACTACTAACTGTGCTGAACACACAGCAACACAGAAAATCGTCCAGGTGATCACGAGGCCTGTAAGTGGAACAAAGAATAGAAACACTGTGACCTGCCAGGAATTTTGTGTAGCAGGTACATAAGTTAATCTCTATCCTATCTTCATTACCACTATCACTCCTTAACTCTCTAAATTAAATACCAATAATTCTTTTAACACAGGTAAAACACAGCATGTATTTTTCACACAAGTAAAACAATATGCACATCAATCATTTTCACTAGGCTCATTGATCACATTGTACTGTTCATTAATTATTAATGAATTCTAATGTCTCTCAAAAGGTTGGTTATTATCACTTCTCTAACTGACTAAGATTACTTCTAAAGGTTCGTGCAAGTAGCACAGGTCTTACTCTAGTACTAAACTTTACTCAGGGTTCTCATCACGTGGTCGGAATCTAGCAATTGTTCTATTCACTGTCTATCTCTGTGCGTTGATATAAAAGATGTCTATCTACGATTTCTCCGTCCTCATCTATCTGTCCTCTCAGCTTACACAAAAATGGATGTCTACTGGACCTCTTGCATCGTCTCACGTAAGACAGATGCCTACTGGACCTCTTACCTCGTCTCTACATCAGGCAGTCAATGACTGCATCTGTGCTCTGTCTGCAGCTGTGCTCGTGTCTATGACAGACGACAGTGGTTGTGTTACTGTGGTTGTCATGACGAGGAAACCCACAAATCACAACGGTCGTCAAGGACGACAGCTTCGTGTTATAGCAACACGTCTCCGTCTGATGAGAATGAAGTCAGGTCACTCGATCAAGATGTTAGCGACGACGACTTGAACAGAACATCACACACAGACAAATTCTTACATGTGTGTGGTCAGTCGTTGATTTTTAGTGTTGGTCTACTTCGGTGGCTTCTAACTCTATGACTCTACTATTGTCCCTCACTGGCTAAGTTCTGTAGTTGTATCTATCTATTTGTTCTAGACTAATGTGCTACTCACTATACTGCCCTATGGCCACCCTTGTCTGCTGTTCCTGATCTCTCTTCTATTCTGTCTCACTCCAGCTTATATGCTAAGTTTCCCCCGCTTTAGACAATGACTTCTCCTTTCTTGAGTTCATTTCCCACCAACTTTATTTGAACTCGCGTGTCCCAAAGAAAGGCTGCCTTATTTTCCAAACACTGACTGACCGCTTGTTGACGGGGATTCCCAGTTCAAACCGTGAGAACAGAAGGCCGACCTATTTTGGTCGGCTAGCCCCAACTTGCATTGTTTGATAGTTGAGGACCATGTCTCGTTCAATGAACTGAAACTCTCGGGCCGGGTTCTCAAGATATGTTTGGATACCACGAACGGTATTTTCAGGGCTTCCCTGGCTTTGGCTCGTTGTACCCCTGTAACTCTGTTACAGTTGTTAGAGTCGAGTAAGGGGGGTTGAGCATCGATGGTGGCTACTCCATCCTGTAATAAATGTCAGCTACAAAAAAAATTTACTTCGCTGACAGACCAGTTATTGACGACGTGGAGTGTATTTACTGATGAACTATGCCCTACTAGATGCCCTAAATATTTGTCTTGCTTGATTGTAGGCAGATAATAAGACCGGTTGGTTGTCATCTCGTAGTCGCCCCATAGTCGTCTTGTACTTGACTTGCCACTGGGGTCAGGCGGCTCGAGACGAGAGAGTGAGGGTAAAAAATAGCGTAGTTAATCCTTACTAAAAATATCGCTAGAAAATAAATTATGCCATCATCGTCTACGATGGAGTGCGACCTTTGCCTTGGTTGTCTCAGTAGGATCAAAATGCTGAGAAGTGCATGAGCTGCAGTGGGCAGTGACCCATAGCTGAATGCGAGCTTCAGGGCCAGCGACCCAGAACTGGCAAGACACTTCTCATCCTCCACGAAGTGATCCTGGATAACAGGCTGCAACAGGGAAGATTGACTAAGAAGACGGGATCAAAGAGGGAAGGCTGATCTGGTACCCAAAAACGTCTGCTGAAGTCGGATGTGTCAGACCGATGGGTGAAAATATCGCAGTAAAGCTGTAAACTGCGAGACAATGCATTTCGTTCTCCGGATTACATCATGTTACTAGCAAAGTCCTTGTCAGGGCTTCGTAGCGGGATTTTGAGAACGAACGACGAAGAAGAACGTTGTCTCAACCTGAAAATGCAACCTGATCAACCATTTCTGCATGCTTAAAACATGAGAAGATCCAGTTTTAAAACACGGTAGTTGGCATTTCGGAAATGCTTCACCAGTACTGGCTTACATTGATCTACGCAACATGAGTGTCACATGACAGGCTATTTGAGTTCCACATACGTCGTTTAAAAGCACACGTTGGCGGAGACAGCAATCTAATTAAGTATGAAATAGTTTACATTTTAGTTAATGTTCCTATATCACACCAAACAAACTTTAATGTGGCCCCTACAGCATACTTCAATTACGTTCAAGAAATGTCATACCTTTATTATATTACTTTTACCTGGAACTTAGCCAACCATGTCTCCTATTGAAATACACAGGTGTGGCTTGGCTTGGCTTCGTTCGTTCACAATCTCCCGCTACCAAACCGTGAAAGGGCTTAAGTAGCAGAATGTTGTCCAGAGAACGGAATACGTTGTGTCATATTGGCACCTTGCGGTCCAACACATCCGACTTCAGTAAGCATTTTTTTAGTACGGTGTTAGCATTCCCTCTTCGATCCCTTTTCCTTAGCCAGCCTGCCCTGCTGCACCGCGTGGGGGTGTAGAAGGGTCTTGGCAGCTCTGGTTTGCTGACCCTGACGCTAGCAGTCAGCTATGGGTCACTGACCACTGCAGGTCATGCGCTGCTCAACATCCTGATCCCTTAAATTTATCATACGCATGTCTAATAATACATGGCTCTAAGCGACGCTCCACTTCTTGGAGTACGCATTTTTGGGGATCATACATAGATCCGTATGTGAATTGGTCTCAATGTTTTTCAATGACCTGAAACTGTCATCGTTTCAATGTGGATTTAAGTTGCAAAGAAAAAAAATGGTTTGCTGGGACATGGTCATGTTTAGATAAGTGGATGGGAAACCCCAATTTTCTTCGTTTTAACCAACCAATTTGAAACGAGCAGTGATATTTTGGCTAGTCCATTATGGTAGAAAAATCAGAACTTGTCTGCGCAAGGAAGTGATAGTCAAACTGCATAAAGCATTAGTTAGACCTAGATTGGAGTATTGTGTGCAGCTGGGGAGTTATTATCGTAGAGTGGATATAAACATGCTGAAAAAGATACAATAAAGAGCGACAAAACTGATAGTGGGATTTTAGAATTTATATTTTAAGGAAAGACTAAAAAAAGCCGGCCTTCAGTGTCTAGAAAAGTGAATAATTCGAGGTTACTTAATACAAGTTTATAAGATAATCAAAAGAAAAGATAAATTAGACTACAATAAGTTTTTTTCAAAATACAATAACAATACAAGCACAAACAAAATACAAGCACAAGATGGCACAACTTCAAACTAATTAAAGAAAGGTCCATATTATATATTAGGAAATATTGTGTTTGTCAGAGTGTGGTGATTGCTTGGAATGCTTTGCCACATAATAGTATAGGCAGGGTCAATTAATGAATTCAAGAATAGATTGGATGCACACAGTTATCCGATTTACTGAATTAAAAGAAGCTGGTTGTATTCAGACTCTACAGTCTTCTAAACAGTATAACACGTTAATTATAATGTCATGGCACGATTCTATGGAGATGTTTTATTTTGTTATTTCCCCCAACTCTCAGACGACTATTGGAAAGCACGAAAAAACGAAACTTTTGGAACATGCGCATCGTTAGATAATGTCATTAGTGGTCCTGAGCGGAAGTGGTCATCTGCTGATCTTTAACTATCGTTTCAACCAATCGTAACAACGCGTACGACTGTTGTACTGATCCCCATACACTTATTCGAACTATTCGTTAATCCCTATGAACGTGCTCCCAAGCTTGAAAGAAACTTGATGTCGGTTGGTGCTAATGTCATCAAGATATCTTGAGAAATACAAACTCAATCTGCATGCAAAAAAAAATTTAAAAAATAATCAGCTGCTTAGACGATAAATTCTCACAACAGACAAACGCGAGACAAGGTAGTTTAATTCCAAAAGTCGCGACTACAGGAGCCATTGGTAGAAACTTGATATGACGTCACATTTTGCGCGTTAACACCAAAAGTACTGGACATGTATGAACAGACCTCACATCTTAGCACTTTCATATGGGTACCCAGTTATGGTTTTCGTATCAACTAGTCGCATGCAGAGCTAGCTGTTGTTGATATTTACAGAGTGCTTGGCATTCTACATGTAAGCCTACCTGGTCGAGGATGGAGAGATTGCGTGTCCCGATAATCCTGTGATCTATGTAGGTGGAAGTATTATTTCTGGCATGGTCACATAAGTCGGACAGGTGGGGTCAAACTAAGGGGCTGAGTTGTTGCGGATAGAGACCTATAGGTACAACAAGTGGTATATGCCCTGGGCCAAAAAATTCTCCCGCACTCCATGGGCTCAATGAATTCGGGTCTTATTCTTTGCTACTTGTCTTCTTTGGATGAGGAAGAGGTCTTCCCACTTTGTGACAACTTTCCCCCTGATAGGGAATGCCAGACGCTCCGTCACTACATATTAGATGGCCAGACTGTGTGAGGAATGACGAGATGGCCGACTCAAATGTGTATGCAATGTATCTGGCAGAACTTGAAGATTCTTCGACATCGACACATTGGACTGCCTCCATTCCGGGGTATTCGAAAGATGTATACGTACGATTCCCTTCGATAACAACACTGTAGATCTACAATCGACATAGCATTAGTGTCCAGATCCATGATTGAAGTATTTCATGCTGTTATTCTAACCACTCTGCTGTCTTAGTCCACAATCCCCTGTGCAGGTCCCATCACTGATGTGATCTGGATGTAGCCAGGAGAAGAAATGCCGGCTTAGCGGGTAAGATTCGAGCAGTTTATTACTCCACTATGGAGGATGGTTAACTGTTGTGCGAGTCCATCTTAATAGACACAAACACTAGAGCAAAGTAGACCTGCAGCCTGTTAGGTGCCATCTCTGCAGCCTTTAACAAACTACCTAACCATGCCGGTGTTATGCCACGTCACACAGCTAGTCGCCTCTTACGACATGCTCTCTGTGGGGCAGTGGTTCTATTCTTGTCCTAGTCATACACATATACCCCGGCAAACAACTCTGCGAAATAGTGATTGTGTATCACGCTTCAGTCGGCCCAGCTGAAGGAAAAGGCAGAGATCAGAGGCCCTAAACACCTTACATTACACAAAATGTGGCTCTGTATCCTGAAGTCGCTAACACTTCACTTTCGACTATCGATTAAGTCTACTGATAGACACTCTTTACTTTTCTATCACTAAATTATTAATTACCCTGAATATTAGTTCATATTCTTCTTACCATGACCTTCTTTGTAACTTTGAGATCTGAGAACATTATGGATTTCATATTTATGTTCTATTACATTCGTTCATTTGTTTAATACAAATTTGGTATTAAATAGCACCATCTAGCGTATTTTTTGGCCCGCCTGTCCTCCACTTTATTGCACCGCCTATTTTACTATTTCGTCTGCCTGTCCTCCACTTTATTGCACCGCCTATTTTACTATTTCGTCTGCCTGTCCTCCACTTTATTGCACCGCCTATTTTACTATTTCGTCTGCCTGTTCTCCTCTTAATAGCACAACCTATTTTACTATTTGGTCTGCCTGTCCTCTCATTTATAGCAATGCTTAGTGTATTATTTGGTCCGCCTGTTCCCCCCCCCCCCCCACATAAAACCGCCTAGTGTACTATATCGTCCACCTGTCGGCCTTGTATATCACCGTCCAGAGTACTATATGGTCCATCTGCCGGCCTTGTATATCACCGTCTAGAGTACTATATGGTCCATCTGTCGGCCTTGTATATCACCGTCTAGAGTACTATATGGTCCATCTGTCGGCCTTGTATATCACCGTCTAGAGTACTATATGGTCCATCTGTCGGCCTTGTATATCACCGTCTAGAGTACTATATGGTCCATCTGTTGGCCATGTATATCACCGTCTAGAGTACTATATGGTCCATCTGTCGGCCTTGTATATCACCGTCTAGAGTACTATATGGCCAACCTGACGGCCCTGTATATCACCGTCTAGAATACTATATAGTCCTTCTGTCGGCCCTGTATATCACCGTCTAGAGTACTATATGGTCCATCTGTCGGCCTTGTATATTACCGGGTCAAAATAAACGAGGAAAAAACAACATGTACGATAATCTCGCTTTCAAATAAACCTCAGACCACAAAATAAGTCTTTACGGCAAATATCTGCGGCCAAACGACAATCCAAACTACTTGGGAGACACATTTGATCGGCGAATGATATGAAAAAGTCAGATCGAGAAAAACCGAATGAGAGCCAGACAAAGAATGGCAACCATGAGCAAACTTGCTGGCACAAGTTGGGGAGTAGACGAAAGAATACTAAAAAAAACTGTACACTGGAAGAGTGAGACCAGTTCTCATTGCGGCATGGACAACAGCAGCAAAGGCGAACTTTGATAACATTAGCAAACTTCAAAACCAAGCCATGAGATTTATAACAGGAGGCATGAAGTCAACGCCAATTGTATAACTTGAAAAGATTACAAATCTGCAATCCATGACCGACAGAAGAGACTGCAGAGCCCAGCAGCAAGCAGAGAAACTCAGAAGACTGACAGACCATCCAATGCATCAGAGACTAAATAGATTTGGAAATGGGAAACTAAAGCGGAGAAACTTTGCAAAAATAGCCAAAGCAAAGATGAGCGAATACCCTATGAACACCGTAACAATACCAAAGCCCATCCCTACTGTACGCAAACCCACCTGAAAGCAGCATATCATTTCGGAGGTGGTGGAAAATATACCAGGTATTGGAAACAAGAACAGCCAGACTGAAAAAGAAAGGAGAGACATAACCCCGAGGTACATAAGGGAAAACTACCTAAGCATGGTCTGGACCCATGCATACACCGATGGTTCTGTAACAAACGCAACACAGAATGGAGGGGCAGGGGTATTCCTGAGCCTACCAAATGGTAGAAAAATAACACCGTCAGTGGCGACTGGAAAATTCTAAAGCAATTTCAGAGCGGAGGCAGAGGCACTGAGGACTGCGGTAGAAGCAATGCTGAAAGGCGAAAGCAATGAAAGCCAGATAGTACTGTTTACAGATGCCGTGGTCGTAGTCACAGCACTAAAAAGCCAGAAAAATACTGAACTTAATGATTTAAGAGCAGTACTCTGTCAACTATGCCAGCAGTCCGCACCAAAAAGAGTAGTGGTACAGTGGGTTCCTTCCCACTGTAACATCCAAGGCAACGAGGAGGCAGACAGCCTGGCAAAAGAAGGTGCAAGACTACCACAACCAGATTCTAGTGTGACCTACGAAGAGTCCAAAAGGCTTATTAGAGCCAGAAACATGGCCAAATGGGAAACAGAACATACTGGCTACACAACAAATGATGCCTATTACCAGTTGAACAGAAGAGAGCAGGTCGTGGTCTTCAGACTCCGTACAGGCCACAACATACTGAGGTACCACCTATTCAATAAACTGAAGATAGGTGGCACTGACGAATGCACTTATTGTACCGGGAAAATGACCGCTGAACATCTGCTGCAAAACTGCCCGACATACGAGGACCAGAAAAAGCACACGTGGCCATTACCAGTGGCAACACTAGACAAGCTCTATGGCAGTGTCGACAGCCTCAGGATGACCGCTGCTTTTTTCGAAAAAAATACAGGTTGACGTTCGACAGCGTACGAAGAAAAAGAAGAAGAAGAAGATCACCGCCAAGTGTACTTTATGGTCCATCCGTCGTCCCTGCATAGTACCACCTAGTGCACTTTTTGGCCCTCCCTTCTGACCCGAAACCGCCCCACCCTGGTCAACCTGTCGGCCCTGCATATCACCGCCTAGTGTACTAT
Organism: Ariolimax columbianus; assembly: GCA_036924085.1. Classification (NCBI taxonomy): domain Eukaryota; kingdom Metazoa; phylum Mollusca; class Gastropoda; order Stylommatophora; family Arionidae; genus Ariolimax; species Ariolimax columbianus. The sequence continues at coordinate 31,839,715 of JAVGWX010000005.1, forward strand.
ATCGTCCACCTGTCCGTCCTGCATATCACCGCCTAGTGTACTATATCGTCCACCTGTCCGTCCTGCATATCACCGCCTAGTGTACTATATCGTCCACCTGTCCGTCCTGCATATCACCGCCTAGTGTACTATATCGTCCACCTGTCCGTCCTGCATATCACCGCCTAGTGTACTATATCGTCCACCTGTCCGTCCTGCATATCACCCGCTAATGTATTATTTGGCCCTCCTTTCTGACCCAACACCGCCCCGCCCTGGTATGCCTGTCGGCCCCTACACCGCCCCGCCCTGTGTATTATTTTCTCATTCCGTCGGCTCTTAACATTTCACGACTCCATCCCGGTGTCTTTGTGCACACATGTCTGACTATATAGCACGACGCCGTGTGTTATTTCATCACGTGTACTATTTATTCCACCTTTACGGCCCTCGTTGGTCTACTCATACCAAACTATCAGGTGATTGCCTGCGTATCGCTTTGTTGTTGTTGAGAAATGTGCAGCGTTGTGGTTGCTAGGCTCCCTGGCTTTTCTCTGTTGACATTTAACCTACCCAGCAGTACCTGACCTCGACACCGTATCTTCTTTTTCTTCTTCTGCGTACACAGTCAGACAGTAACCATTATTTTTTCGAAAAAAGCGGCGGTCATCCTGAGGCTCTCGCCACTGCCATAGAGCTTGTCTTGCAGTTCCACTGGTAATGGCCACATCTGCTCTCTCTGATCCTCGTATGTCGGGCAGTTCTGCAGCAGATGTTCAGTGGTCATTTTACCAGTACCGCACGAGCATTCGTCGGTACACCCTATCTTCAATTTGTTGAATAGGTGGTACCTCAGTCTGTTGTGGCCAGTGCGAAGTCTGAAGACAACGACCTGCTCTCTTCGGTTCAACTGGTAATAGGCATCGTTTTTGGTGTAACCAGTATGTTCGGTTTCCCATTTGGTCATGTATGTGGCTTTGATAAGCCGTTTTGACTCTTCGTACGTCATACTGGTATCTGTTTGTGGTAGTCTTGCACCTTCTTTTGCCAGTCTGTCTGCCTCCTCGTTGCCTTGGATGTTGCAGTGTGACGGAACCCACTGTACCACTACCCTTTTTGGTGCGGACTGCTGGCACAGTTTGCAGAGTGCTGCTCTTAAGTCATTAAGCTCAGTGTTTTTCTGGTTTTTTAGCGCTGTGACTACGGCGAGAGCATCTGTCAGCAGGACTATAAGGCTCTCATTTTCACTGTGTGTCACCATTTCTTCCACTGCCGCCCTCAGTGCCTCTGCCTCCGCTCTGAAATTGCTTGTGTACTTACCAGTAGCGAATGACAGTGTTATTTTTCTGCCATTTGGTAGGTTCAGGAATGCTCCTGCCCCTCCGTTCTGTGTAGTGTTTGTTACAGAGCCGTCGGTGTATGCATGGGTCCAGTCCATGCTAGGGTAGCTTTTCGTTATGAAGATTAGGGTAGTGTCTCTCCTTTCTTTTTCAGTCTGGCAGTTTTTGTTTGCAATACCTGGTATATTTTCTACCACCTCTGGAAATATATCCTGCCTCCAGGTAGGTTTTCGTACAGTAGTGATGGGTTTTGGTGTTGTTAGTGCGTTTATGGGATCTTCGTGCATCTTTGCTTTGGCTATTTCTGCAAAGTTTCTCCGCTTTAGTTTCCCATTTCCCAAATTGTTTAGTCTCTGGTACATTGGATGGTCCGTCAGTCTTCGGAGTTTCTCTGACTGCAGCTGGGCTCTGCAGTCTCCTCTATCGGTCATGGATTGCAGTTTTGTAATCTTTTCAAGTTCTACAATTGGCGTTGACTTCATGCCACCTGTTATAATTCTCATGGCTTGGTTTTGAAGTTTGTTAACTTTATCGAAGTTCGCCTTCGCTGCTGTTGTCCATGCCGCAATGCCATACTCGAGAACTGGTCTCACTCTTCCAGTGTACAGTTTCTTTAGTATGCCTTCGTCTGCTCCCCAGCTTGTGCCAGCAAGTTTCCTCATGATTGCCATTCTTTCTCTGGCTTTCATTCGGTTTCTCTCAATCTGACTTTTCCATGTCATGCGCCGATCAAATGTGACTCCCAGATAGGTTGGGTTGTCGTTTGGCTGCAGGATTTTGCCATTTAGACTTAATTTGATACTTTGGGGTTTTAATGAAAGCGAGAATATTGTGCACGTGGTTTTCTCCTCGTTTATTTTGACCAGCCATGAGTTCGCCCACTCTTCCAGCGATGTTAGGGCCGTCTGCATCCGATTTCTTGCTATGGTGAGATTCTTTTCAGAAGTCCACATAGCCAGATCGTCTGCAAACATTGAGCTATGGACTCTTCTTGGTATATTCTCTGTAATATCGTTTATATATACCAGGAAGAGTGTGGGTGACAATACTCCCCCTTGGGGTACTCCCTGCTCGAGTGTCACCTTTTTGCTCATCTGCCCTTGTACTTGGACTCTGGCCGTTCTTTGTTTGAGGTAGTGGTTGATCCACTTGTACATCTTCCCACAGACATCACTTCTTCTTAGCTTGACTCTAAGTCCGTCCTTCCAGACTTTGTCAAATGCCTTTTCCAGATCCACCCAAACCACCCTGTGCTGTCTAAAGCCGGCTTGCTGTGGAATTAGTATTCGTTTTTCTTCCAGATGCCACATCAGTCTGGTGTTTATCATCCGTTCCATCAGCTTGCCGACACAGCTCAGTAGGCTGATGGGCCTGTATCCATTTGGATCTGTTTTATCCTTGCCTGTTTTTGGTACTGGTACCAGTATTGCGTCTTTCCATGCCTGGGGTACAATACCCCTTTTCCAGCTTTGGTTCAGGACTGATAGTAGTTTCCTCTTCGCTGTTTGGCCCAGCCCCATCAGCATTTCGTTTGTTATCCCGTCTTTTCCGGGAGATTTCCTTTTCTTTAGCGTTCTCATAGCCTCTTCCATTTCGCGCATTGTTAGTTTGGCCATAATGTGCTCTTCGGGAGCCGTATTTATGTTTTCGTGTCCCTTTAGCTCTTCCCTAATGTCTGTATGCTTATCTGCAGGGACCTCGATGTGGTTTGCTCTGGCATAGTGATCGACAAAGGCGTTTGCGGCTTTCTTACCTGTGATCAAGTTCTCGCCCTGCTTGATAGTAATTTGTTTATTTGACGGGGTTTCGTTGTTCATGGCTCTGACTAGCTTCCATAGCTTGTTCCCGTCTTTGTCCAGGTTTAGACTTTCCGTTTTATTTTTCCAGCTTTCTCTTGCTGTTTGCTTGAGAGTGTGTTTGTACTTTGCCGCTGCGGCTTTGAGGGCGATGTTTGCCTCCGTGGATTTTTCTCGCTCTGCCATGTTCCTAGCATTTGTTACTGCATCTTCCACTTTCTGCAACTCATCATTCCAGTAGGGCTTATAGTTTTTCCTAGCTCCTCTTGGGATGGTTTCAGTGGCGGCTTGCATTATTGCCTTGCTTAGGCTCTCTACCATGGGCTTCATTTTGGTGTTTCGTGTGTTGATGGTTTCACACAGCTCATCTGTCAGGATTGCAAATCTGTCCCAGTCGGCTCGTTTGTAATTCCAACGTGGGAGCGGTTTTGTTTCCTGTGGGCTTACTTCCATGTCAATGGTTAGCCTGATCGGCCTGTGGTCGCTACCTGCCAGTTGGTTTAGCACCTGGCGGTCTATTTTATGGTGTATCTCCTGTGTGGAGAAGGCCAAATCTGGAGTCGAGGTGGTATGCCATGTTCTTGAATAGAAGCTAGGGCTATCCTCCGGCCTATTGATTAGGGAGAGATTTGCATCTATCTCCCAATCTTCCACTTCGTCACCTCTGCTGTCTGTGTCAGAGTATCCCCATCTCTCCGAGTGGCTGTTGAAATCTCCAACTACTATGCAGTTGGAGTCTCTGACCTCCATCCTCGAGAGCGATAGGTCTCTGTTTGGTGGTCCGTACAGATTGAAAATGCGGAGCTTCGTCTCTTGAGCCATTATGTCAACTCCTACAATTTCTGCTTGTCCGGTGTGATTGACAGGTACCGCGCTACTCGGTATGCAGTTTCTGGTCAGTATCAGGACCCCTCCTTTGTGGCCTTCTCTATCTAGACGGAAGGTCTGATATCCTCTGACTGAGAATTTATGGTAATTGTTGAGGTGCGTTTCCTGGATACATGCCACGTCAATCATGCAGGTGGTGTGTTAGGGAAAGTTTTTTGTTAATGACTCCCTCCGCATTCCACTGTAGTATTTTGAGGGTCTTGAGGTTTTGGCCAATAGAAGTTGCCCCATAGCCATGTGCCTTGACTCCACGACACATGGGTGGGTGACCACCAGTAGTCAAGGGTGGGCCCCTTCGAGGCGTGAGGCCCGGCACTATCGCTGCCTGGCGGGACTCCGCAGGATGAGCGCCATGCGTTTTTCTAATAGGTTGTACTGCCATCATACTGTGATTTACGTTGCACTATTTTGTTAGGCTTGCGGCCCCGTGCATCCGATTTCAACAGGCGTTTCTGTAGGGATGCCCTCCTTAGCCTTTGGCTGTCCCCAGCCTATCTGCAAGGCAGCAGTTGTTTATGATCAGAGTTTTCTCTCTTATGGAAGTTGTCTTACCAGACTATCGAGTCTTCACTACTCGTGTCTATAGGGTGCAATGATGATATGTGATGATATATGAGATGGACTGGTTTACCCGGAAGAGAGGCAGTCCAGTGTGTCTGTATCCCAGGATCGTCACGTCCTGCCAGGAACGTAGCATTTGCATGTGAGTGGGGTATCTCTTTTTCCCTTTATTTTCTTGGCTTCTATGCAGGGATGGTACGCCTAGCATTCCCCGCCACCTGGGGTGTTGACACAGTGGGGCAGGTGTGCAATGTCCGCTGGTCTGCACCTCTTCTGCGTCCAGTATGATAGTTATATGGCTGATAACGTACAGTGGTAGATATCGTAGCCGGAGTGCATTCAGCCAGAGGACAAGCCTGGTAATGTCACAGAGATGTTGTTTGCCTGATGTGCGGACAACTCTCATGGTCAGTGGTTGAGTCTTGACAGTTCACAGTGAGGTGGCTGCTCTACTGTTTTCGACACCCCGACCAGGTACTAAGTCTTTGGTTGGTGTTTTCGCACCCCATCGCCGTATAGGGTGAGTATCAAGCAGTTGTCCGCCCGCTTTGATTGGCGGGCGGCAAGGACCTCTTACTGTGGCTCTACCTGATAGGGCTGGGGCGCGAGCCCCAGGTCCCGAGCATGTAGGAGCCTCCCATTGCAGTGGTGCTGAGATTTTGGGCGGGATTGCGGCTTACAAGGGTTCGGCCGTAATCCCCCACATGGTAGCCTCGCGCCCTTGGCTTATCAGCCTGGTACGTGAACCAAAGTGTCTGCGGCTCCTCTCGATTTGAGCTGGTTTTCCGTAGCAACGCCCTGTCATTTGTAGGGTAAAACTGACCTGTCTTCAGATGATCTGTTTCCAGCACCCGTTCACTATTTGGTCAGACGAATTTATTGAGGGCTTTTGTTTGTCAATGGCCAGGTATTTGAAATCTGCGGTTTCTGCGGAGTTGAACACGATTTCCGTAGCGTTCTTTCATTTGAGTGTTTGAGAGCTGACTTGTCATCCGTGAGTCTAATACCAGCGTACGTTCATTATTAGACCCAAACGGCAGTGCTCTCGATTTGTCAGTTGTTCTACAGTATTGGCGTGTTCAGTCAAATTAAGCCGCAGGTTCCACACCTGGTGGTGCCCTTCCGTCAATTCCCTTAGCGAGACAATCAAGTTTCTTAGAGGGTAGCCCCAGATTTTCGAGGGTCTAATTCCAGCACATGTTCTCTATTAGACCCCACGAAGGTGTACTTTTTGATAGTCATTCTGCAGTATTGGCGTGTTAAGTTAATTTAGGTCTCAGGCTCCACTCCTGATAGTGCTCTTCCGTCAATTCCTTTTTCAGAACACTGGATGCAGATCAAACCGGGCCACAGGGGGCATAACCCCAGATTTCTGGGAGTCTAAATCCAGCACCAGTTCCATATTAGACCCCAGAAGAGTGGTCTCGGCATGTCAATCATGGCCGTGTTGAGTCAAATTAAGCCGCAGGCTCCACTCCTGGTGGTGCCCTTCCGTCAATTCCTTTAAGTTTCAGCTTTGCAACCATACTTCCCCCGGAACCCAAACACTTTGGTTTCCCGGAAGCTGCCCGCAGAGTCATCGAAGCAACTCCTGCGGATCGCTAGTCGGCATCGTTTATGGTCAGAACTACGACGATATCTGATCGTCTTCGCGCCTCTGACTTTCGTTCTTGATTAATGAAAACATTCTTGACAAATGCTTTCGCAGTAGCTCGTCTTGCGGCGATCCAAGAATTTCACCTCTAACGCCGCAATACGAATGCCCCCGTTTGTCCCTGTTAATCATTACCTCCAGTTCCGAAAACCAACAAAATAGAACCGAGGTCCTATTCCATTATTCCATGCACCATTATTCAGGCAGCCGAGGCCTGCTTTGAACACTCTAATTTTTTCAAAGTAAACGCGCCGGCCACCCAGGACGCTCAGCGAAGAGCACCCGTGGGAGAGAGCCGGCAGACGGTAGGGCAGGAGACAACGGGCAGTGAACCGGCGCGAGCCGGACCGCCCGCCTGCGCCTGAGATCCAACTACGAGCTTTTTAACTGCAACAACTTTAATATACGCTATTGGAGCTGGAATTACCGCGGCTGCTGGCACCAGACTTGCCCTCCAATAGATCCTCGTTAAAGGGTTTAAAGTGTACTCATTCCAATTACGGGGCCTCGAAAGAGTCCCGTATTGTTATTTTTCGTCACTACCTCCCCGTGCCGGGAGTGGGTAAGTTGCGCGCCTGCTGCCTTCCTTGGATGTGGTAGCCGTTTCTCATGCTCCCTCTCCGGAATCGAACCCTGATTCCCCGTTACCCGTTACAAACATGGTAGGCATGTCACGTACCATCGACATTTGATAGGGCAGACATTTGAAAGATGCGTCGCCGGCACATGAGGCCATGCGATCAGCACAAAGTTATCCAGAGTCACCAGTGGGGACGCCGCAACCCCGCGAGGTGAAACGAGGATTGGTTTTGAACTAATAAAAGCGCTTTTTCCGCGAGGGTCGGAGCTTGGTAAGCATGTATTAGCTCTAGAATTGCCACAGTTATCCAAGTAGGATCGTGTCATCTAAGGAACCTCGACTGATTTAATGAGCCATTCGCGGTTTCACATTGAGACAGTGTGAACTTAGACATGCATGGCTTAATCTTCGAGACAAGCATATGACTACTGGCAGGATCAACCAGATATCTGTCGGAGACGTACGTACAGCACACACCGGTCGGCGGAGAAAAGGGTGTAAAAAAAAGCCTCGCTGGGACGACGGCCGCAGGGACCGACTGACGGGACGGACGGACGGTTTGTTCCACCCGTCCCTCACTCCGTCGACCTAGGACCGCCTGACAGGGGCCTCCCACACGCACCAGACGACCGACCGACCGACCGGGCTCGCTCGAGGAGGGATGGCAGCGCTCTGTGCAGAACGGATCCCAACGACCTCGGCGATGAATTTCACTGGGACTAGCTAGAGACAATTTGGCCTGCCGGCCTGCCCTTCTCCGTAGGGAGAACGCAGGGCCTCGAGGCAACGATTCCTGCTTTCCATTTGCCGGTCACAAGCTCTTTGCGAGAGTCGGTCCACCAGCGAGACGTACTGTCGAGCTCTGCTATAAGCCTTAGATAAATCACCACGGACGGACCACGTTTCCTGATACGGACCAGACCAGCGCACATCGGTGGAGGAGCCGCTGCAACAAACCGCACCCAATTCGCTCTACGGGGAAAGGCAGGCGAGCGTTTTCCGCAAGCCCACGCTATCGCTCCGCCTGGCGGGACTGAGATCGCTTTACGAACACTGGTTGAAATTGAGTCGCTGCGGCGAGACAACTACCCCAGATGACACCGTATCTAACTATCCTTGTTTCCGGAGAGAGCCAACTTTATGATGTCTTAATGTATGGAGTTTCCCACCTTCCATATTTTGTAAGAACACTTGCAATGAATAGAGCCAATTCTTTCTTTTCAAATCATACCGTGGCATAATAAATTGGTTGGTTTTTCTATGCAACTTAAATGCTACACGAGGAACATTCATTAATAGAAGCAAGTTTATTATGACGTCTATTAAAGAGTACGTCAAACGGAACATATTATTTCAGAAGCCAAAATCGTTTTTAAGCAATACTCCATGTAGAAATTGTGGCGATCAATAAGTTTGTGCATGTGCAATATAGCGTGCGGTATGGCCACAACACTGCGGACTTGCACCGTGGAAGAACGAGGCTTTATTTGTTGCGGTCGAGGGTGTGAAACCTTCTGAAATATACAAGAAGAATGAAGGTTCAGTATGGAGACAGCTGTTTGAGTTAGAGGAGAATATACGAATCCCTAGACAGATTTCAAAACGGATACAAAAATAAAGGTCATTGATGAATTGAGGTGTCCGAGACCAGCAAGCATGGCAACTGACACAGTGACACAGAAGATCGACCAGCTAGTAAGTGGCAAGAGGCACGTCACTATTGATGAAATATACGTAGATTTCCCCACGAGTGAGCACAAAAATTATCCACGATGAATTTGGTAATAGAAACGTGTAACAGATGGGTTCCCAAGGCAGCTGACAACGAGGTAATGGAGGCGGTGCTAAATGGGTTCATACCAAAATATTTTTAAATCCACAAGTCAGTGGACATGTGGACAATTGGTGTTGCCATGGGACTAGGATTATGTCGAAAAATAAGGCACACACTATGGAAATGATGCTATTAATAAAATTGCGGTTACTTAATGACTGTCCATTGAATTAGATGGCTTGTCTCGTTAAGATCTTATACGTGCAATATGTCTGCCATCTTTACGGTGTGTTTCCTGTGCTAGACTTCCGATTGTTAGTACTTGCATTGTCAATGTTATTTCTATCCAGTTCTTCTATGATCATATTTCAAATATGTTTTTTACTAGGTTGCGTACGATACATTTTCATTTTTTCTCTTTAATCTCTGATTCGATGTTGGCGTATGTGGAGAAACAGTAACAATATCTCTCAATTGATGTTGTATATGGAGAAACAGTAACAATCTCTCTCAATTGATGCTGTGGTATATATAGAAACAGTACCAATCTCTCTCAATTGATGTTGGGGTATATAGAGAAACAGTACCAATCTCTCTCAATTGATGTTGTGGTATATGGAGAAACAATACCAATCTCTCTCAATTGATGTTGTGGTATATAAAGAAACAGTACCAATCTCTCTCAATTGATGTTGTTGTATATGGAGAAACAGTAACAATCTCTCTCAATTGATGTTGTGGTATATAGAGAAACAGTACCAATCTCTCTCAATTGATGTTGTGTTATGTGGAGAAACAGTAACAATCTCTCAATTGATGTCGTATATGGAGAAACAATAACAATCTCTCTCTATTGATGTCGTATATAGAGAAACAGTAACAATATCTCTGAATTTATGTTGTTGTAAACAGAGAAACAGTAACAATCTCTCTGAATTGATGTTGTATATAGAGAAACAGTACCAATCTCTCTCAATTGATGTCATATATGGAGACTGGAACACAATTATATAACTCAATTAACTGATGCCATAAATGGAAAAACTACAAAAATATCTTTCAATTGAAGGTGACGTAAAGAGAGACTTATAACAAATATTTAACTCAATTGGTGTTGTTGTAAATAAAAACTCACAAAAATCTCTCTCATTCGATGTTGTATATGTAGCAACAACAAAAGTCGCTCTCAGTCGATGTTGTCGTATATGGAGCACCAACAAAAGTCTCTCTCAGTCGATGTTGTCGTATGTGAAGATTCAACAAAAATCTATATTATTTATGTTGTCGCACTTGGTGACTGAACAAAATTCTGTAACTCAATTGATGTTGTCATAAATGGAGACTCAACAAACATCTCTCTCAATTGATGTTGTCGTAAATGGAGACTCAACAAATATCTCTCTCAATTGATGTTGTCATAAATGGAGACTCAACAAAGATCTCTCTCAATTGATGTTGTCATAAATGGAGACTCAACAAACATCTCTGAATTGATGTCGTAAATAGAGACTCAACACAAATATATCTCAATTGATGTTGTCGTAAATGGAGACTCAACAAACATCTCTCTCAATTGATGTTTTTGTATATGGAGACTCAACAAACATCTCTCTCAATTGAGGTTGTCGTATATGGAGACTCAACAAACATCTCTCAATTGATGTCGTATATGGAGACTCAACAATCATCTTTCTCAATTGATGATGTCGTATATGGAGCACAAACACACGTCTTTCTCAATTGATGAAGTGGTATTTCTATTCGAAGATGGAAACTCAACAAACGCCTCTCTCATTTAATATGAAGGTATTTTTAATCGTAAATAGAGACTCATCAAAATCCTCTCGCAATTGATGTTGTAGTACATCAAGACTCAACAAAAAATTATTTCAATTGATGTTGTCGTGTTCCTAATCATATATCGAGAGCCATTCAAAATAAATACGAAGGTGAATGATCGCAACAATTTATCAGGATTGTTCCCTCTTAGATCCTCGACCAAAATATGACAGCTGTCAGTGACTATCACAGCCATCTTTAAAGGTAACTCTAAACTCCATCCACTTCACCTGATCTAAGACCATCCTACGTACAGTGCCTCAACTCTGGTTCATGATTTCCATTTCGGCTACCATCCTTCCTTGCCCCATTATTTTAGGTCGATCTCAACTTTTGTTTTTCCTTATAGTGCCCATAGTATGACTTCTGTTCATATTGACAAGTCCCCTTCTTAGGACATGACAAATCCAAATCCGCCTAAATCTTTTTTCTTCTAAGTCGAAGAACCAAACATAATTGCACACGATTTAACCATGGCCATCTATAGTCTAAACTACAGATGGCTAAACTACAGATGGTTACGGTTTAACCATGGCCATCTATAGTCTAAACTACAGATGGCCACGGTTTAACCATGGCCATCTATAGTCTAAACCACAGATGGCCACAGTTTAACCATGGCCATCTATAGTCTAAACCACAGATGGCCACAGTTTAACCATAGCCATCTAGTCTAAACTACAGATAGCCACTGTTTAACCATGGCCATCTATAGTCTAAACTACAGATGGTTACGGTTTAACCATGGTCATCTATAGTCTAAACTACAGATAACTACGGTTTAACCCATAAGTGCTGTGTTCTTCCCCATGTTTTTAAAGAGTCTCAGGACGATGCACGAACTCCTTTGCACAGGCAAGGATCCCGTAATAGATTGGATAGATTTAAAATATTTTAAATTTTGCCCAGGCAGCGACCATCAAGACTACTCTGTTATAGATTTCCAACTGCGAATGGATTTTTAACGTGCGCGATACTGGCCACAGCGAACAATCTCCAAGTCTATATGAAAAAAATCCCGATCTCTGCAGTGATTTGAAACCCCGACCTCCAGCACCCGACGCTGACAACTTACCCCTAGACCACTCAGTCCCCTATATATCAACCTGTTAATGAGAAAGTGCATATCTTCTTTATTGTTTCGGGAAAGCAGCTGTTGATTGATGATGAGAAAGGGAGTATGTGGAAACTTCGAGGCAGTGAGTTGTAAACGCATAATGTTTGTTAGTGTAAGCGATCACAAGACACGTATTTATCTGCACTCAAGGAGCATATATAACGAACAACAGAAAAGAGCGAAGTAATGGGCAGTCAAACATTACCAACGGACATCCAGGTGAGAGAAGCGCTTTGCTACAAGCGATAGGTGAGTTAAAATACTGGACCAGCAAAACACCTGAAAAAGATATCGCAACTCGGCCAGCCTTTCGTCATTTTTCTTTTTCTTTTTTTCTTTTTTTTCTTCTTCTTTCTCTTTGTTTGTTCTCATACTCCCGCAATCAAACCCTGAAAATAGCTTTGCAAGTAACAGGATGTTGTCCCCAAAATCAGAATGTTATGTCGTAGTGTACAGCATGACTGCGATATTTACACCTTTCGGCCTAACACATCCTACTTCAGCAGACATTTCCGAGTTCAGGAGTAGCCTTCCCTTTTCGATCCCTTCTCCTTAGCCGCCAGTCTGCTCTGTTGCAGCTTATTATACAGCATCACTGTGTGGAGGTGTAGAAGGGTATTGGCAGCAAGCGCTAGTTCGTTGGCCCTGACGCTAGCAGTCAGCTTTGGGTCGCTCACCGCTGCAACGCATGCACTGTTCAGCATCCTGACCTCTTTCATCACTCAACACTTGCGATAATGGAATATTGATCTATTTCGATTTTGATTTATAAACTCAATTATTTTCTAACCTTCCTATCAACAAGCATATACTACACAGTCCTTAATTGGTTGTCTCGCATGTAGACATACAATGAAAAGTGGCAGTTTCAATTAAGAAACCGGTTAAGGAGCAGAATTTGATTAATTTTTTTCCGTTCGCCTTATTTCTCTATTCCCCAAGGCGGGTGTGCGTTGCACTGTGGTTTTTATTTTGCGCCTGTCGACTCAGTGCATCCGACTTCAGCATGCATTTTATGTAAGGATCTGCTTCCTCCTGCATTTTCTAAGGGTTTGCTTCCCCGGGTTAACGGCCGGTGCTGTGATGGGGATCGAACCCAGCACCTTTGGATTGTGAGCCGTGCCACTTTACCACTAGGCCACGCCGTCCCCCTGGATTTCACAATCTGAAACGCATAGGGTTCGATTCCCACCTTGTCCAGTTTGGCAGATACTGGTTTTTTTTCCCTCAGGTGATTGCTCCTCCCCGTACGGAAAGTAATGGTAAACTACAGTACCGTACTGCACAATTGCCAAGAAACTTATAACAGCCAAATAGGTGGCGGTTGTAAGAAGCGACGTTCTACAAAGGATATGCTACTTACATTTTTTATTCTCACTACATACCACGGGGAGAAACATTTGTTTAGAATAAAGGAGCTAGGTAGAAAATATGAGCCAGTCGTAGTGATGTATGTTAAATTCCGTGTAGCATTTGCTTGGCTTCGTTTGTTCTCAACCTCCCACTACCAAGCCCTGAAAGGGCTTTGAGTAGCAGAATGCAGTCCAGAGCACGGAATGCGTTGTGTCATAGCTTACAGCTTGACTGCGATGTTTGTTCCTTTCGCTCTGACACATCCGACTGCAGCAGCCATTTTTTTATTACCGGGTTAGCCTTCCATCTCGGATTCCTTCTCCTTAGCCAGTCTGCTCTGTTGCAGCCTTTTATCCAGGATCCCTGCTTGCAGGTGTAGAAGGGTCTTGGCAGCTGTGGTTCACTGGCCCTCACCCTAGCAGTCAGCTTTGGGTCACTCACCGCTGCATGGTGCTCATCGTCTTGATCCCGGCGTGTAGGGCTGTGTGATGTGTCAGAGGGTATGTGTGAATTGTCCTTGAGTGTTCCAATTTTATATGTACAAAATGAAGTGGATTCTTTAAGTAATACTTACTATCTCTGCTATACCCTATTTGAGTCATTTCTTAACAGTTGCGTAACATAACACCGACAGTCTGACCTTTATTGTCGGCGGAAGAAAAGGAAACTACGCGGGAGAACAATTAATATTTATATCCATGAAATAAGGGGGTGGGGGGGGGGGGGATATAAAGGAGGTAGGAATAGTGCGAGTCGTTGGTGCTATTGTAGAATACCCACGATACTTAACTTTACTCTTTTGTGTGCGCCCTGAAAGGGACGTTATGTGACGGGTTGCAGCGGCTTTTCTCACATCCCAAGCCTTCTGATGTTTATAGACCGTGGTTCCCTAGGCGATTGTTGCAATGCTTGGCTTCATCTGCATGTTGCACACTATTACTGGGTTCTCGTCAAAAAACTGCATGAAAGGAGGTGGGGTCTTGTTCAGTATATTTATCTTAACTTAACGTCTTTATACTGATTTAAAAGACTCTGCAGAATCTGTATACACCCAGTTTCGTCCACTTCACTTAATCTAAAAACTATGAGCATTCAATCAATTCTTGCAGGCATTAATATACCCTGACTCCACTATTTCATGTGGCGATGCATTTCAATAATTCACTACTCTCTGACTAATAAAATTGTCTGGTATCTAATCTGAACCTATCTTTCTTTAATTTGTGACTGTGCCCTCCTACTCCTGTAGTCGGCTGTACTTTGAAAACTTGTTATAATCTTTCTTATCCTTTCCCCTTAATATAAACCTATTAGTTAGAATTTTTCTCTTTTCTAGACACCGTTGGCCAGTTTTCCTGAATCTTTCATAACTATCATTCCGGAATCCCACTGCTGCGTCGCTCTTTTTTATATTCCGTCCAGCATGTTTATATCCCCTCTAAGATATGGATCCACACCTGAGCATAGAAGTCCAATCTAGATCTATTGCTTTATACAGTTTGGCTATCACGTCCATTGTCTTATGTTGAATATTTCTTTTTATCAATACCTAAGATTGCATTTGTCTTTTTCACTGCTACCTGGACTTGCTCACTCACCTTATCTGTATATATGTTATAACCCCTAGGTCCCTTTCCTTTTTTATCTTTCTAATATTGTTTTCTCCATTCTGAAATCATATTCAATATTGGGTCTACCCATGTGGACGACTCTACATTTATCTACATTAACCTCCTTTTCCAGATCTAAGACCATTGATCAGTATGCTTTGCCTGACCAAACGTTAGTCTCATCTCCCCAAGCTGTGCGGGAAAATACTACATAGGTCCTGACATATTCTCCACACAAACATTTCTAGACGCTATGAAGACCTGGTGCTAGGGATTTGTGGTGCACTGCCATTAAGACGCACCTAGAAAATCCAGCTATTACAAATTATTTCCTTGTTGATGATAAACACCAGACTGATGTGGCATCTGGAAGAAAAACGAATACTAATTCCACAGCAAGCCGGCTTTAGACAGCACCGATCCACTGAGGACCAGGTCATCCTCATAGCCCAGGAAATAGAAGATGCCTACCAGGCACATAAACACACAGTAGCTGTTTGGGTGGATCTGGAAAAGGCATTTGACAAAGTCTGGAAAGACGGACTTAGAGTCAAGCTAAGAAGAAGTGATGTTTATGGGAAAATGTACAAGTGGATCAACCACTACCTCAAACAAAGAACGGCCAGAGTCCAAGTACAAGGGCAGATGAGCAAAAAGGTGACACTCGAGCAGGCAGTACCCCAAGGGGGAGTACTGTCACCCACACTCTTCCTGGTGTATATAAACGACATTACAGAGAATATACCAAGAAGAGTCCATAGCTCAATGTTTGCAGACGATCTGGCTATGTGGACCTCTGAAAAGAATCTCACCATAGCAAGAAATCGGATGCAGCAGGCCCTAACATAGCTGGAAGAGTGGGCGAACTCATGGCTGGTCAAAATAAACGAGGAGAAAACCACATGTACAATATTCGCGCTTTCAATCAAACCCTAAAATACCAATTAAGTTTAAATGGCAAATTCCTGCAGCCAAACGACAACCCAAACTATCTGAGAGTCACACTTGATCGGCGCATGACATGGAAAAGTCAGATCGAGAGAAACTGAATGAGAGCCAGAGAAAGAAAGGCAATCATGAGGAAACTTGCTGGCACAAGCTGGGGAGCAGACGAAAGCATACTAAAGAAACTGTACACTGGAAGAGTGAGACCAGTTCTCGAGTATGGCATTGCGGCATGGACAACAGCAGCAAAGGCGAACTTCGATAAAGTTAGCAAACTTCAAAACCAAGCCATGAGAGTTATAATAACAGGAGGCATGAAGTCAACGCCAATTGTAGAACTTGAAAAGATTACAAAACTGCAATCCATGACCGATAGAAGAGACTGCAGAGCCCAGCTGCAGTCAGAGAAACTCCGAAGACTGACTGACCATCCAATGCACCAGAGACTAAACAATTTGGGAAATGGGAAACTAAAGCGTAGAAACTTTGCAGAAATAGCCGAAGCAAAGATGCACGAAGATCCCATAAACGCACTAACAACACCAACACCCTTCACTACTGTAGGAAAACCTACCTGGAGGCAGGATATATTTCCAGAGGTGGTAGAAAATATACCAGGTATTGGAAACAAAAACTGCCAGACTGAAAAAGAAAGGAGAGATACTACCCTTAGCTTTATATCGAAAAACTACCCAAGCATGGACTGGACCCATGCATACACCGACGGCTCTGTAACAAACACTACACAGAACGGAGGGGCAGGAGCATTCCTGAACCTACCAAATGGCAGACAAATAACACTGTCATTCGCTACTGGTAACTACACAAGCAATTTCAGAGCGGAGGCAGAGGCACTGAGGGCGGCAGTGGAAGAAATGATGACACATAAAGAAAATGAAAGCAATACAGTCCTGCTTACAGATGCTCTCGCCGTAGTCACAGCGCTAAAATGCCAGAAAAACACTGAGCTTAATGACTTAAGAGCACTACTCTTGTCAACTATGCCAGCAGTCCGCAACAAAAAAGGTAGTGGTACAGTGGGTCCCATCACACTGCAACATCCAAGGCAACGAGGAGACAGACAGACTGGCAAAAGAAGGTGCAAGACTACCACAAACAGATACTAGTATGACGTACGAAGAGTCAAAACGGCTTATCAAAGCCAGATACATGACCAAATGGGAAACCGAACATACTGGTTACACCAAAAACGATGCCTATTTCTAGTTGAACAGAAGAGAGCAGGTCGTTGTCTTCAGACTTCGCACTGGCCACAAAAGACTGAGGTACCACCTATTCAACAAATTGAAGATAGGTGGAACCGACGAATGCCCGTGTGGTACCGGGAAAATGACCGCTGAACATCTGCTGCAGAGCTGCCCGACATACGAGAATCAGAGAGAGCAGATGTGGCCATCAACAGTGGAACCACATGACAAGCTTTATGGCAGTGTCGACAGCCTCAGGATGACTGCCGCTTGTTTCGAAAAAATAATGGTTACTGTCTGACTGCGTACGAAGTAGAAGAAGAAGAAGAAGAAGAACCCAGCAACTTCGGATTGTGAGCCATGTCACTTATCCACCAGCACACGCCGTCCCCCTGTTGAGTGTAACATCAATCAACAAAAATTGAATTTAATGCAGTCTGTTAAAACAACTTGATGGTCTGGACTTTCACGCCGACTTGCAGGCTTCTGTCCCATAAGCTTAGTCAAATAAAAAATAAAATTTGTATACTTGGCTAGATGTCACGTACATTTGATAAAAAGAGGAGTGAGGCTTGATTGTGTTCTGTCATCTGACATGTTTTCTCTGTACAGAGAGTATATCTTGGGAGAGATACGGACAATATATCATTAGGTGGACAGAACATAAACAATATGCCATATGCTGATGATATTGTATTGACAGCCCAGAATGAAACAGATGTGAAGAAAATGGTAAACATGGTAGTTCAGCAAAGTGAAAACAAAGGCCTCAGTTTTTCTTCTTCTTTGCGTTCGGTTTCGTATGCTGTTTTATGCCACCAGATGGGTTGCATCCATGGAGTGACACGTCAGTCGCAGGTCCTCAATGGTTCCCCACGGTTTGTCTTGTATGTTTCTCTCCTCGGGCCAGGTCTTCTCACGGGAGTCTTTAGTGAAGTGGACATGTTTGCAGGATGTGTTCCCGATTCTGGGGTCCTCTCTAACATGTGCATTGTGTAGTCTTTGCTGCTTTCATTTTATGCATGTGTGCATTTAGTCTGCAATGACCTGTTCTGAGGCGGAAAATTGTGGTATACTGTTTCCTATTCAGTCTTTTGATTGGGTCCTGTGGGTATTTGCTGTTTGTTCCCTCTATTCACGGTTGTTTATATTTTTTTTTAAATGTTTGCCTTGACTTCTGGCAGTGACACTGGGTGGGTGAATTGTTTTCTTTGTCTTCCCTCCCTGGCTAGCCTTTCCGCCCATTCATTCCCAGGTATGTCAAAGTGAGCTGGAATCCACTGGAGGGTGATTTTATTGTGGTCTGAGAGTTTGTTTAGCTGGCATATCAGTTCCCTTTCCATACTATTTCGTGGTTCTCTTTGTGCGGCCTGCAAAATGTCCTTGCAGTCGCACAAAAACACTATTCTGTTATCCTTTAACCCCTTTTCTGTCCCATAAGCTAAGTCAAATAAAAAATAAAATTTGTATACTTGGCGAGATGTCACATACATTTGATAAAAATAGGAGTGGGGCTTGGTTGTGTTCTGTCCCCTGACATGTTTTCTCTGTACAGAGAGTTTATCTTGAGAGAGACACGGACAACATATCAATTGGTGGACAGAACATACACAATATGCCATATGCTGATGATATTGTATTGACAACACAGAATGAAACAGATGTGCAGAAAATGGTAAACATCGTAGTTCAGCAAAGTGAAAACAAAGACCTCAGTTTAAATAAACCGAAATCGGAGGGGATGATTGGGACTAAGAAACCGGAATCTCCAAAATGCTGCATCAAATTGAACGGAACCGAATCGAGACACGTTCAGCATGTTTAAATTCCTGGGCACATACATATCATATGGAAGATGCAATTATAAAACCAAATGCCGAATAGCCCATGCAAAATTAGTCTTCCAGACAATGAAGGGATTCTTGTGCAACAAAACCTTGTCATCGGAACTGAAAAAAATACTCCTAGTATGCTACGTGGAAACAATACTGAATATGTCAGTGAATCATGGACAATCAGCAAGCAAACGCAAATATCTTTGAAAACTACGGAGATGTTCTTTTACAGAAAAATTCTGTGGATCCAAAGGATTGGAAGAAAGACTAATGATACAGTACTCAAAGAAGCAGAAAGACAACTCACTGCAAAGTTCAAAACAAGGCATTAATCATTTTGCGGAAATGTTAAGAGAAGTGGCGGCTTGAAGAACGCCGTGACAACGGAAAAGATAGTAGGAAAGGATGTCCGAGGAAGACAGACACAGAAGATGTTGGACCATCAATGGGCATAGGTATGAAGCATAGAGCCATCAATGGATATTAGTAGGAAGTACACATCTATCACTAAACATTGGTAGAAAGCATGGAGCCATAAATGGATATTGAAATGAAGCATAAAGCCATCACGAAACATTGGTTGAAAGCATGGAGCCATAACTAGATATTGAGATGAAGCGTAGAACCATCACTTGACTTTGGCAGGAAGCGTAGAACCATCACTTGACATTGACAGGAAGCAAAAATCCATCACTTGACATTGATAGGAAGCCCAAATCCATTACAGGACATTCGTAAAAAGCACAGAGCTATCACTGGGCATTGACAGGAAGCACAGAGTCATTACAGGACATTGGTATGAGGCATAGCGTCATCACTGGATATTTGCAGAATGCATATAACCATCGCTGGACATTAAAATGAATCATAAGGCCATCAAAGGACATGATCCAATCACGGAACTTGCACACTGGATGTGCTCTACCCATATGGATTTATTTTACAATCTGTTTCACACGATAACTCTGCTAACCTAATGAGCAACGTAGTTTGGTCGTCATTTACGACATATTTCTAAAGCTACAGTATACATTGAGACCAAAGATATGCCTAAAATATGGTGCTATAGTGAAAGCGATCAAAGGGGTGAGTTAGAGTCAGGGAGGATGGCAGGCAGTAGCATGAAAGTAAAATACAAATAATAAAGCAAAAGCAGGAATTGGAAAAACCAAAAAAAAAACCAATGTTTTTATGTAAACATGAGAAGCATATTTAATAGAAGAAAAGAATGGGAAGAAGATGTAAAACAAGGAAAACCAGATATAATAGGGTTAACAGAATCATGGACGAATGAGGACATTGCAGATTGTGAACTTGAAATAAGAGTGAGATATAATTTTATGGAAAGATATGGTAGTTGGAGACAAGGAAAAGGCAGGTGGCTTTTTATTGTACTGTACTATTTCATTTAATGTAACTATCATAAAAGTTGCATCATATGGCAAGAAAACAAAGTGTATGGGGAGAAATCAAAGAAATGGGGGGGGGGGGGGGGGGTGGTTGTGACAAAAACAATGGTTGAAGAATGCTGCAATGTCCATGCAGTCAAAAAGAGGAAGATACTTGAAGCTGATTAGCAGCATAGAATATGCAAGAGCATGGACATTATTACCTAGTGGGGGATTTCAACTTTCCGGAAATAAAATTGGAAATCGCAGAAGTACTTCGCAGAAGTACTTATCGAGTCAAAATCGCTTATTAAGACGAAAACTGACATTTAAAAAAATTCAACATGTTGACGAAGCTACAAGAGGCAAAAACACACTCGACCTAGTATTTACTACAGATAAAAATTTGATTGAGAACATTACCGTTAGAGAACTATTTGCCTCAAGTAACGATCAGATCATCCGTTGGGATCTTACAGCAAGGATAGAAGAAAACAAAAGTACACAAACATGCGAATACTCTAAAACAGATGTTAAGAAGATGAAAGAAACAGCGAGCCACTCAAAAGATACATAAAAAATATATAGACAAGCAAAACATTACCTATAAAGCAAATACAGCAGTATAAATAGCCTTCGAAACAAAAAAAAATTGCTCAAAATATAAACTTAACAGCAAAAGCTTCTTGCGTTATATTAGAAATAAACAGAACGAAAAACAAAGTAGTCCTTCTCAGCACAGGAAAAATATGTGATAGTAGGGACGCAGCTAGTCTGCTCAATCAATACTTTGGCAGAGTCTACACAAAAGAATACTACAAAATCCCAGAGCCCATATCTATTTTCCAAAGGGATATGGATATAATAGAATTAAGATCAATCTGTCTTACTGAGGAAATGTGTTTTTTTCAAATTGGAGGGGTTTAAACGGGATAATCGCTGTTTTAAATTTTATACATGTTAGTAAAACCATTGAGTATATTATGTTCTCAATTACTCTCAAAAAGATTGTCCCAGGAAATTGGAAAGATTCAGTAGTGATTCCACTGTTAATGAATGACTAGCAAATCAGATCCAGCAAATTATTGGCCGGTGAGTCTAACTAGCATAGTCTGTAAAATGGTATAGTCAATGAAAACATTGTAATGCATTTAGACAAATTTAATCTAATCAGAAATAGTCAACATAGGTCTACTAAAGAGAGATCGTGCCAAAAAAGCATTACGGTAAGCCAGTGGATGTTATTTATCTAGATTTTGCAAAGGCCTTTGAAAAAGTTTCTCATCAAACACTGTTTGGCAAGTTAAAATCACACGAAATTGGTAACGAAGTTGTCAAATGGATTGAAAATTGGTTAACGGGAAGACGACAGAGAGAGGGAATAAATAAGACATACTCTTGAGTGATGTGGAGTGTCTCATGGCTCGCATTTTGGAACTAATTTTGTTCTCAATATTGTATATATAAACGACTTGGACAATGTTATCGAGTCCATGATTGCAACATTCACGGATGCACACAATTATGCAGAAGTGTCTTATCTAAAGCAGCTTTAGAAGTGGGTATATTGAGGTATGAGTTAGATAAAATTATGGAATGGTTTGAGATTTGGCAAATGGAGTTTAATGTTGATAAATGTATAGTCATCGACGTGGGTTCAATCCAATAGGGAATATAATTACGGAATGGGAGATTGAAAGATTGAAAGGAAATAGGACCTATGGGTTGTAACAGATGAAACAGGTTAGCGCGTCCAGGGAGCGGTGAAAAAGGCAAATGCAATGTTAGGTATGATAAAAAGAAATATTAAACATAGGAAAATGAGAGTGATAGTCAAGCTGTATGAAGCATTTAGTTAGATGTAGATTGTAGTACTGTGTACAGGTGTGGAGTTATTATAGAGGGGTTTAAACATGCTGGAAAGGATACAAAGAAGAGCGACAAATCTGATGGTGGGATTTTAGAATTATAGTTATGAGGACGGAATCAGAATAACAGAATCAGTCACTAACAATGAGAACTATTAGATGCGATCTAATATAGATTGATAAGATTATGAAGGGAAAGAATAAATTAGAAGACTATAACAAGTTTTTTCAAAATACAGACGCCTGCCTACAAGAATAAGAAGGCACAGCCACAAATTAATTAGAAAAGATCCAGATTAGATACCAGGATATTTTTTAGCCAGAGAGTTGTGAATGATTGGAATGCATTGCTGCATGAAATAGTGGAGACAGGGTCTATTAATGCGTTGAATAATATACTGTATGAGCATAGGTATTTTTAGATGAAGTGAAAGTAAAATAAACTGGTTGTATACAGACTCTGCAGAGTCTTCTAAAGCAGTATAAAGAAGTTATTGTCTTCGCTTCTCGGGAACCAAACTAGAAATACAGTTTCAGGGAACAGCCTGGCGAAAAAACAATGTGGTACATCTCACAATCTAAACTTACGGGTGTTCCAATTCAGGAAAGAGTCAGGTTGTACCCAAGTGGATATTGATATTAAATTCATTATAAATTTACATTTTATGTGTTTGCCTCACTAGTTTCTACTGGCGGAGGCGCGCCTATTCCACCCCAGACCGTAGTCAATTTGGGCGATATTAAGACGCATAAGCCAGTGCTTCGATGCGTGTGTATATCTGTTTGTACCTAACCTGGTGTTTCCGTGATGTTCCTCCCGTTGTTCCTCGCTTTTAATTATCCTTTCGCTATGTGTTTGCCTCACTTTTTCTACTGGCGGAGGCGCGCCTATTCCGCCCCAGACCCTAGTCAATTTGGACGATACTAAGACGCATAAACCAGTGCTTCGATGCGTGTGTGTATCTGTTTGTACCTAGCCTGGTATTTCCGTGATGCTCCTCCCGTTGTTCCTTGCTTTTGATGATCCTCGTTGTCCTTCGTAGGTATTTGCACAGATATGCACAATTGTTTTCCTGGGACCATTTTTGGAGTGAGTATATTTATTTTCCTTCATACTTGATTCGGATTTCTTTATTTATTTCCTGATTTAAATATACCTCTGTTTTCACTTTGCTGAACTACCGTGTTTACCCTTTCTTGAAAGTCGGTTTCATTTTGGGCTATTAATACAATATCATAAGCATATCGTAGATTGGTTGTTTTGCCCGTCAATTGATATTCCTGCCATTGTATGTATGTATGTCTTTGATACATCATGGAAATAAGCAATATTCTAGTGTTAATCCATAACCTGTATGAAAATCAAGAGCCGATTATTTCAATCACAGAAGGTCTCACGGATCCAGTTTCCATAAAACAGGGTGTAGGACAGGGCTGCTTGCTTTCACCGAGTCTATATAACTGGGAGTACGACAGGGCTGCTTGCTTTCACAGAGTCTCTATAACTGGGAGTACGACAGGGCTGCTTGCTTTCACAGAGTCTCTATAACTGGGAGTACGACAGGGCTGCTTGCTTTCACAGAGTCTCTATAACTGGGAGTACGACAGGGCTGCTTGCTTTCACAGAGTCTATATAACTGGGAGTACGACAGGGCTGCTTGCTTTCACAGAGTCTATATAACTGGGAGTACGACAGGGCTGCTTGCTTTCACAGAGTCTCTATAACTGGGAGTACGACAGGGCTGCTTGCTTTCACAGAGTTTCTATAACTGGGAGTACGACAGGGCTGCTTGCTTTCACAGAGTCTCTATAACACACATTCTGAGATAATTGTGGCCAAGGTTATGCGGTTTGTAATAGGGGTGTCAACTCGAATGGTATGAAAGTTAATGCCATCAAATTTGCCGATGACCAAGCGTTAGTGGGAGGATCAATAGCAACATTGCAAATGCTGCTTTATAAAATTTATAGAACCGCCAACGATTTTGGCATTAAATATAAACATATCGAAGATAAAGACTTTGGTAATGTTTAAGCAACATAGGCACATAAATATATCCATCGATGGAGGAATAATCGAACAAGTACAGAAGTTTGCATATTTGTGGAAAACCATAACGAAGATGCCCGCAATGAGACAGAAATTGAGACAAGGATTGCATGGCAAAATAGGGCTTAAGAGGGAAAACAGAAAACTGCTATCCTCAAAGTATATCAGGATAGAACTGAGGAAAAGAATAATCGCCACTCATATATCGCCAGTTGCACTCTATGAGGCTGAAACATCGACTCTAACAAAGAAGGATGAAACAAGTCTGAAAGCGTTGGAAATGTGGTGCTACCAGAGAATGGAAAGAATGAGTTGTACGGAAAGAAGATCTTATGACAATGTACTCAATGATGTGGACGAACATGACAATGTACTCAATGATGTGGACGAACAAAGACAAATACTGCATATGTTACAAAACGTCGGCTGAGTTGGCTAGGTGTCAATATGAGACATGAAAGTCTTATACAGAAGATACTAGAGGGCAAGATTCAAGGCAAGAGAAGACCGGGGCGACCAAGACTCACCTTTACATCTCATATAGGCAGGGACATTAAAGTACCAAGTTATGCTGCAATAAAGAGAACTGCAGATGATAGGGTAAATAATGAGAGATATGCTCAAACAACCTTACAACCAATTTTAGGGCTGACCGACCAGAGGATAGGGTCAAATGGAGAGACATGCTCAAACAACCTTCGAACCAGTCTCCGGACTGACCAACTAGATAATGATGATATTTGTCTAGTCAACTCTCAATGATCGAGTAACCACCTCACCGCCATCAAACATTCCAATTCTCCCGTGGTATAACATTGTAAGTACATTTTAGTGCACATTTATTCAGTGAGAACAACACGAACCTAGTCGTGACCTGAACTAGTGCCTGTCCAAATACATTGCACAGAACCCAGAAATGAGTAGATTATTTGGTAGGAGGAGCTGTGAGTTTACTGTTTGCAGGTCTACTCCAGAGCGCAGTAAATTAGGCATGTACATTCTGAGAGCCGCATGTGCCCTGGATGGAAGTGAATGAATGACTATACGGGCCGTTAGATTGCATGAGGAGACTAGATGGAATTTCTAAGATAGGATTTTTTTTTTTTTGCGTTCGCCTTATTTCTCTTATCCCTAAGGCGGTGTGCGTTGCACTGTGGTTTTTATTTTGCGCCTGTCGGCCTAGTGCATCCGACTTCAGCTTGCATTTTATGTAACAGTCTGCTTCCTCCTGCATTTTCTAAGGGTTTGCTTCCCCGGGGTAACGGCCGGTGCTGTGATGGGGATCGAACCCAGCACCTTCTGGTTGTGAGCCGTGTCACTTAACCACTAGCCCACGCCGTCCCCTAAGATATGGGATAAAGTTCATGGCTCCAAACTAACAGGCAGCAGAAGCGCAGGGTAGTCATAGAAATATCAGACATATCGTGCTGAAGAAAGCAGCGAATGTGGCAACGTGAGAGCAGAGTTCGAGGTGAATCAGCTGATAACAGAGAACACGCAGAATAGTGATGTCGTCATATACACCGACGGATCAGCGCTGCAGGACCTCAACCTGGGATTTCCCGGTTAGTGAGAGGACATGTCGTTGCTGGGCGATATGGAGCATACACGTCAGAAATATGCAATTTGAGAATGGAGATGGAAGCAGTGACACAAAGCATTAAGATCTGAGACTCACTTAACAAGGACAATCATCGTGCCACACTTCAGAAGGCAGAGAAGGGATGACTGAGGTACGAGTGGATAGCAGCTGTTAAGTTCTCAAACCTCCAGGGGTGTCATGGATCTACTGCCCTGGTCATGCTGGAGTTCAGAGCAACGAAAGAGCTGACATGTTGGCTTGCCAGCTCAAATCATGGAAACGTTAGTGAATGATAGGAGTGACATTTTGAAATCGATCAACGAATGTCTGTTGGGTGGGGACACCGAAATATATGAACCAGCAATCCTCAAACTGCAAAGTTTCGACATCAAACGAGGCTCGATATGAGTTGGTCGCAAAAGAGAACGGAGCAAGATAGTTTACAACCAGCGAGCTACAGTGACAATCAGTATCCAGACCCTGTACCATTTGCTGAGAAAGATTGAGCACCTATGAGTGGCCGGAGTGCAGTGACGTCGATTTTTTTTGAAACATAAACTCGGCACTGGCTGCAAATGAACCAATAGCTAACCAGCTCTAGGTAAACAAAAATAAAATTTTTGGGTAACCATTCTCTTTTCTCTAAAGGCAATGGCGCTAACTTCACTGACAATTTCAAGGTTAAGAATTTCATAAAAATGAGTTAATATGTATGAGACTTACGAATCTGATCCGTCACGAGCTCCCACGTGCTGTATCTTGAACGTATTTTGTAGATCAGAACCCGATTCAACGAATAATTCTCTACCTTGTGCTCGAGCTATTCCGAGAAGAGATGCATACCTGAACATTTGATTTCCCAACCGGCCGTTACTCAGATAAACAGGCCTTATGTAATACAATGTTTTATTTTGACTACTGTTGGCAGTTGAAGATTCATTCTTTAATATATATGTAGTAGTAGTTATTACGCCAGTTGTTAATTCACTGGAAAATGCAGTCGTTAATTTATCTGTAGTTGTAGTTTTTGCACTAGATGTTGATTCACTGGAAGATGCAGACGATTTATTTGTAGTAGTAGTTTGTATTCCAGTTGTTGTTAATTCACTGGAAGATATGGTCGTTAATGTATCGGTAGTAGTAATTTTTGTACCAGATGTTAATTCACTGGAAGATAGGGTCGTTAATTTATCGGTAGTAGTAGTTTTTGTACCAGATGTTGTTAATTCACTGGAAGATAGGGTCGTTAATATATCTGTAGTAGTAGTTGTACCAGATGTTGCTGACTCACTGGACGACTGAGTGTAGCTAATAGACGCACTGTTAACAGTCCTTGGTCCCTCGCTTGCTTTATTCAAGGCAATAGTTGTACTCTTCGCAGTTTGTGATACAGTGTGTGTTTGCTCCGTAGGGGTATAATTTAATAACAAATTCAAAGATGTGCTGTTTATGTCCGTATAAGTTTCTTGGCTTGGCACAGCAATCAATTTGGAAGGATTCAGCTTAGAAACAGTACTGAAAAGTGAAAAAAGGAAACAAACACTATTAGAAGACTATAATGTTGACTTTCGTTATTGTAATTGTGTGTGTGTGTACATATATTTAGTTATATAGGTCCTTACCTTGCAGTCTATGGGACCTATATCATGAAGATATATTTAACGTTCAACTTCTTGATAGTGAACTGGAATGAAGAACAACATGTCTCTATAAGAGACCAAGGTCTTAACACATATATTTCACGCCAAATCTATTTCAAAGTCGCCATCTGTTCTGTGGTATTAAGAAAATATGTATTAGCTTATTCTTCTCAATCTCTCGCTACCAAGCCCCGAACAGGGCTTTGCAAAGTATCAGGTTTTAGTCCGGAGAACGGAATGAGTTGTGTCACTAGTTTACAGTTTTACTGCGATATCTGCACCTTTCGATCCGGCACATCAGCCTTCGGCAATTCTGGACATTTCATACGTGGTATAAATGTCCGACAATATATTGACATGAAAATTGACATGTTGGTGGCTCTACAACTATAGAGGTCCAGTGTGTCGCTCATGTTGCTGGATACCAACAATGAGTATGCTTACTCTTTTAAAAACATTGAAAAGGACGTTAAGTGGCGGGATGAAATAGCTATTCTCACATCTCAAAAATGCGGATGAAGGTGGCCTGGGGTCCTCTATACTGTTGTGCTGTGCTTGGCTTCATATGCGTGACATTCACTACTACGGGGATCACGTCGCCCAGATCTCGCCAGTCATATATATGTGAGGCTACTAAGGATACTTGCGATAGAATGACAGATTACCGCAGAGTTATCATTTACCTAGGCAGGGAATCAAAAGTGGTGTAAAGGAAGTGCAGAGCTAGGGTTAACACGCTGATAAATACTAGCATGATGTATAGTGACGCCATCATATATACCGATGGATCGATGCTAGGCGGTGAGATGATTAGTTAGACTTTCTTAGATAGAATGAAAGTATTGATCGTCGCTGAACAGAATGGTTTCTACAGAATAGCAACTCCAGGACAAGAATGGCTATGGAAACAGTGACATCAGATCTGAGATGGCTATCTAGGACGTCTTTAACAGAGGCTATAACCGCATCAGACTCCAAATCATTTCTTCTGAAAGTACAGAAGAGCAAGAGTGGATGTCGGCTGTTGGGAAGCGGAAGCAGAGGCACTGAAGGCTGCAGTAAAAGCAATGCTGACAGGCGAAATCAATGAAAGCCAGATAGTCCTGTTTACAGATGCCCTGGCCGTGGTTACAGCACTAAAATGCCAGAAAAATACTGAACTTAATGATTTAAGAACAGTACTCTGTCAACTATGCCAGCAGTCCACACACAAAAAAGTAGTGGTATAGTGGGTTCCATCCCACTGTAACATCCAAGGCAACGAGGAGGCAGACAGACTGGCAAAAGAAGGTGCAAGACTACCACAACCAGATTCTAGTGTGACCTACGAAGAGTCCAAACGGTTTATTAGGGCCAGATACATGGCCAAATGGGAAACAGAACATACTGCTACACAAAAAATGATGCCTACTACCAGCTGAACAGAAGAGAGCAGGTCGTGGTCTTCAGACTCGGCACAGGACACAGCAGACTGAAGTACCATCTATTCAATAAACTGAAGATAGGTGGCACTGACGAATGCCCCTGTGGTACAAGGAAAATGACTGCTGAACATCTGCTGCAAAATTGCTCGACATACGAGGATCAGAGAAAGCACATGTGGCCATCACCAGTGGCAACACTAGACAAGCTCTATGGCAGTGTTGACAGCCTCAGGATGACAACTGCTTTCTTCGAACAAATTCAAGTTGACGTCTGACAGCGTACGAAGAAAAAGAAGAAGAATGCTTGGAGCCAATAAGGCATCAGTGTAACCACCAAGGTGAAGGCTAAATTGCTTCCACGTGACAAATCTCCGCCATCTGCTCAGAATTATATGACTGGAGGCTGCCGAAGACGGATGTGTCGGACCAGAATGTGCAAATATCGCAGCCAAGATGTAAACTAGCGACATAACGCATTCCACTCTCCGGACTATATCCTGCTACTTTCAAAGCCATGTTCAGCATTTGGTAGTAGAGATTGAGAAAGAACGCAGAAGAAGAAGAAAAAGATGACAGAAGAAAGTACTACTGGAATTCTGAAGATGACAAACATGTTGACCTTC
Organism: Ariolimax columbianus; assembly: GCA_036924085.1. NCBI lineage: Eukaryota > Metazoa > Mollusca > Gastropoda > Stylommatophora > Arionidae > Ariolimax > Ariolimax columbianus. The sequence continues at coordinate 31,868,769 of JAVGWX010000005.1, forward strand.
CATTCACTTTTGCAGAAAGTTTCGATAAAATGCATGGAGTCGAAGACGTTGTTGTGAATGAGCTGATGGCATCCAGGGGCTCATAGTTGACTACTTGCATAATGGGCAGCAAAACAAAGATCCCCTAACACGAGGAACCCGTGGTAAGGTGTCCGCTTAGGTGCCGGGGGTCGCGTGTTCGAATCACGGCAGACCCGGATTTTTTTAATGTGAATGTTCTGGTAAAAATTTCGCTGATCTCTGGGTGGTGAGATCGGAATGCCGTGTTCAGTGTCGAGCACGTTAAAAATTCAATGGCAGTAGGAAATCGATAAGAATATGCTTAACAGCTGCTGCCCGCACAAAATTAAAATTATAATCTATCGAGGTTTTTTTGTACCTTTCTACATGTGGTTTGTCAAGAGCAGCTATAGATGGCGCCTAACTGGCTGCGGGTCTACTGAGTCTTTAAAGATGTACTCGCACATCGGTTAAAAAAAAACACCCTACAAGAAACTGGTTGTAAACAGACTCTGTAAAGTCTTCTAAACCAGTATAAAGACTTTCAGTTAAGCTACGTTAAAACCCTATTCCGCCTCCAAGTGACGGCCCTGGAAAAAGATGACACCCATATTGCGTTGCTGAGGTAAGAAGGGTGGAAGAGAGAAGGCAAACCATGTCCCCAAAATGTTGCGCTGAAGCAGGCTGTGCAGGCCGAAATACGCTGCTATCGAAGAATCGTTGAAAGATACGACACCACAACCTCCTCTTCAGGACGCAGTACTAAAAACAAGAGACGAAGATACCAAGGAGGGGATTTGTTTTTCGCATGTCCGATGACCGCCTCCACAAAGATTTGCTGCATGGTGCGCTACATACAGGCATTCGTTCGTCGAGGGGTTTGTGTGGCGATTAGAGGAAGACGGACAGAAGAAACGCTACATACAGGTATTCTTTCGTCTTGGGGGTTGGTGTGGCGATTAGAGGAAGACGGACAGAAGAGACGCTACATACAGGTATTCTTTCGTCGTGGGGGTTGGTGTGGCGATTAGAGGAAGAAGGACAGAAGAGACGCTACATAGTTCTTAGTCGACCTGTACGTCCACAAGGGCAGATGCCCCTATTCAGGTCCCAGCTCTGGTATGAGATGGATGTAGCCCGGAGAAAGATTTCCTGCTTAGCAGGCAAGGCTCGAGCAGCTTAATACTCTGCAGCGTTGGGACAAGCGCTTACGGAGGGTAGTTAACGGATGTGTGAGTCCATCTTAATAGACTCAGACACTAGAGCAAAGTAGACCCGCAGCCTGTTAAGCGTCATCTATGCTGCTCTAAATAACAACGTAACCATGGCCTGTGTTATGTCATGTCACACAGTTAGTCGCTTCTTACGACATGCTCCCTGTGCGGCAGTGTAGCTATTCATGTCCTTGTCATACACAAATACCCCGGCGGACCACTCGCTACATAGACATCTTAGAAATATACTTGAAGAGCCTGAACATTGACTTCATATCTTGGGAGACCTTGCACAGAACAATTTCCGCCTAGCGTTCTAACATCACACAAGGTGCTCAGGTCGCCGAGCAGAATATCATCACCGTGGCTCACAGAAAACGAACTGTTTTAATGAATATCACGCACAACGAGCCCACGGTCGACTCCATACATGTGTGTCTCACGTGCGGCAGAGTCTGTCGTGCCAGAAACAAAGATATCTCACTGCACATGTCTGATGCCGCCACCACTTCGTTTCGATGGAATATTATTATTATTATCTCTCGTGTTATTAACATCAGCAATCAAATAACAACCTACATCGTAATTCGATCTTTTTATTATTTATTTTTACCGAAATGTCAAGTCTGTATAAGCGTCCGCTAAATTTCACGTTCGCTAAACCTCCGATATAACAAGCTTGCTATTGATCCACTATATTTATGTAACATACTATACCCTGCAACCATGTAGCAACCTGACTGGATGAGATTAAAAACATTAATTATAGATAAAGTGGAGCCAGCGGATGTTATTTATCTATATTTTGCAAAGGCCTTCGGTAGAGTACCTCATCAAAGATTATTTAGAAAGTTAGAATCACATGGAATAGGTGGCGAAGCTGCCAAATGGATCGAACATTAATTAACGGGAAGAGGGCGGAGGGTGGGCATAAATAAGGAGTACTCTAAGTGGTGTGAAGTAAAAAGTAGAGTGCCACAGGGCTAGATTTTGGGACCAATTTTGTTCTTGATATTTATAAACGATTTGGACATTGATGTGGGATCCATGGTTGCAAAAATAAAAAACGCTGATGACACAAAACTAGGCAGAAGTGTCTCATCTAAAGCTGAAGTGAATATATTTAGGTCGGATTTACATAAAATTCTAGAATGATCTGTAAGCTGGTAAATGGAGTTTAATGTAGATAAATGTACAGTCATTCACATGGGTAGATCCAATATGGAACATAATTACATAATGGGCGAGAGCAATATTAGAAAGACAGAAAAGGAAAAGGACCTACGGTTATAATAAATCATATAGGTAAGGTGAGTGAGCGAGTACAGGTAGCAGTGAAAAAGGCTAATGCAATGTTAGGTATGTTACACAGAAATATTAAACATAGGAGCAAAGACGTGATAGTCAAACTGTATACAGCATTAGTTAGACCTACTTTGTAGTAATGTGTACAGGTGTAGAGTCCTTATCGTAAATGGGATATAAACATGCTGGAAAGGATATAAAAAAGAGCGACAAAGCTGATAGTAGGATTCCAGAATTACAGTTATGAGGAAAGACTCAGAAAAACCGGCCTACAGTGTCTATAAATGAAAAGAATTCGAGGTGACATAATACAGGTTTATGCAATAATCAAAGGAACAGATAAATTAGACTATAACAAGTTTTTTTTCAAAATGCAACCACCTACAAGAACAAGAGGGCATAGCTACAAATTAACTAAATAAAGGTCCAGATTAGATATTAGGAAATATTTTTTTAGTCAGAGAGTGGAATGCAGTACGACGGGAAGTAGTGGAGGCATGGACAATTAATGCATTTAAGAATAGATTGGATGCGCATAGCTTTTAGAGCAAGCTAATGTAAATCAAACTGGTTGTATACAGACTTTGCAGAGTCTTCTAAAATAGTACAAAGACGTTAAGTTATTACAACAACAGAATTGTACAACGAACTATGCGAGACAACTTTACTTAAAGAAAGGCAACCTGCAGCTCTCCTGCGGTACAGAAAGACGAAAAAACAAAGCAATGCTTTCAGTAATATGATATCTGTCCTTTTTTTTTTTTTTTTTGTTCCTCATTCTATCGGTCCGTCAATAATATCAATAATTTTTAACGTGCAGACCGTTTTCTCTCTGGTTTCATCTCTTGTCATCTCGTGAATATTATACAATAAGTATGTCAGTCTCTCTGGGGGTCGCTGTAGTCAAAAGGTTAAGGCACTCGCCTCTCACAGTGACACCTGGTCTGACTAGAGAACAGAGTGCCTGCATCCCGAGTTACCTCCAGTCGTCTCAACCAATAGTCATCCCACTGATCCAAGATAACTTGGGAAAAGTGAGATTGATGACCAGTGCAGCTTCTTCCTCACTATAATCTAAAATATAGCGCACATCACATTATTAAGACAAAACTGTCTGGTGTTGTGGCTATCATCGCTTGCGACATTTTAAAAATGTGAATCTCTCAACCACAGGTATTGAACTGCTGTCAGTCATACAATCTGATCAATGCAATGGCCGTGGCATATACATGTCAATGAAATTCCATGTACGACGTACGTAAACAGCGAAGGTGCAGTACGAACAAATGCCGGGATGACAAATTGGTTTCCAGTGCTGAGTGTTTAGCGACAGGGGTGTATTCTTTCTCCACTTTTATTTATAATTTATATGGATACAAATCACACAGATGATTAACCCCCAGGATGAGTCCCTAAATAATCTGTCGTGTGCGGATGATCAAGTCATCTTTTGCCAAAATGGAGACGACCTACACCACTTAAACTTACTTAACGTCTTTATACTGGTTTTAAAGTCTGTATTTAACCAGTTTCATTTCCTTGCTCTTAAAGCTATGCGAATCCAATCGATTTATTATTGCATTAATTATTCTTGACCCCACTACTTTCTATGGTAATGCATTCCACAAATTCACCATTCTCTGACTCGTATCTAATCTGGTCCTCTCATTAGTTAATTTGTAGCTTTGTCCTCTGGTCCTTGTAGGAAGTTGTATTTTGAAAAATCCTTGCTATAATCTAATTTATCTCTTTCTTTGATTAACTCATAAACCTGTTGTCCCCTCGAATTCTTCACTTTTCTAGACTGTAAGCCGGTTTTTCTGAGTCTTTATTCATAACTGTAATTCTGGAATTCAACTGTCAGCTTTGCCGCTCTTCTTTGTATGATTTCCATCATGTTTATATCTACTCTACGATAAGAACTCCAAATCTGTACACAGTAATCAAAACTTGGTCTGGGGGACGTCGTGGGCTATTGGTTAAGTGACACGACTCACAAACTAAAGGTGCTGGGTTTGCTCCCCAATCACAGCACCGGTCGTTACCCCAGGAAAGTGAGCCCTTAGAAAATACAGGAGACCCTTTCATTAAATGGATGCCGAAGTTGGATGCACTGGGCGAACAGGTGCAAAATATTACAATAGTGCAACGCACACCGCCTTAGGGAATAGAGAAATAAGGCGAATGCTTTAAACAGTTTGACAATCACTTCGTTACTCCTATGTTTAATATTTCTTATTATCATACTTAACCTATTTCAATTTCGCTTGTAATGAAAATGACAAAGATCTACAAAGACAAGACCAAGTCTATGAAGATATCGCGTGAACACGTGCAGAGAAGTTTCCAGGCAGTGACAAAAAGTATCAAGCAAGAAAGGGTGTTCTAGAATCTAGGTAAGTATGTGCACTAATAACGGCAGAGTGGACAGAGAGATCGCATATACGAGTAGAATTCATAAGGCTACAGTGTATACTATCTGGTGGCACTGATTTTGAAACACCCTAGAGTGCTTCAATTAGCTAAGATGAAGCTGATGAATACACTGTGTATTCCTACATTGTACTATCAATGTCGATCTTGGTCCTTGCTAGAAACACATAAGAGTAAGATCCAGAGCTGTGAGATTCGCTGTGTGAGAAGTACAGCTAGAAAAACAATCCGTGACCGAATCCGCACCACCACGCTGTGGCAGAAAGTGTGAACAAACCCAGTTAGTGTCTGCATTGACGCCCAAAATATTTAGTGGTTTGGTCCTTTAGTCAAAATGTATTATGGCCGGCCTGAGGTTATATCACTTGCAGGTGTCCGGTCCATCTCGACCACGACGTAGGTTTCACCCTTCGCCAGCAGAAGCCCCCTCCCACCTGGTGATAACTAGAAATCTACGCATACCGCCTCTCCACGACGCCTCGTGGCAAGGGCTGTATGACAAAGGATAAAGCGGAAGAATGCCCGAATTTCCATAAAACCATACCTCAATTTGGATAATAGAATACCTCAATTTATTGACGACAATACCTCAATTATGATGAGACAATACCTCAATTTGAATAAAGAAATTCTTACAAAAAGAAAACATGTCTAACAATGCTGATCCTAAACAGCAACGGATATCTGATGTGAACATATAATACCGTCTACAAGTCTACACGACTATAGTAATTGAGATCATATAGACACAATAAACACATTTTTTTAATTATCAGGGTCTATATATTGAAGTGTTTGAGAATCTGGGGTAGTTGTCTCGCCGCAGCGACTCAATTTCAACCAGTGTTCGTAAAGCGATCTCAGTCCCGCCAGGCGGAGCGATAGCGTGGGCTTGCGGAAAACGCTCGCCTGCCTTTCCCCGTAGTGCGAATTGGGTGCGGTTTGTGGTAGTGGCTCCTCCACCGAGGTGCGCTAGTCTGGTCCGTATCAGGAAACGTGGTCCGTCCGTGGTGATTTATCTAAGGCTTATAGCAGAGCTCGACAGTACGTCTCGCTGGTGGTCCGACTCTCGCAAAGAGCTTGTGACCGGCAAATGGAAAGCAGGAATCGTTGCCTCGAGGCCCTGCGTTCTCCCTACGGAGAAGGGCAGGCCGGCAGGCCAAATTGTCTCCAGTCCCAGTGAAATTCATCGCCGAGGTCGTTGGGATCCGTTCTGCACAGAGCGCTGCCATCCCTCCTCGAGCGAGCCCGGTCGGTCGGTCGTCTGGTGCGTGTGGGAGGCCCCTGTCAGGCGGTCCTAGGTCGACGGAGTGAGGGACGAGTGGAACAAACCGTCCGTCCGTCCCGTCAGTCGGTCCCTGCGGCCGTCGTCCCAGCGAGGCTTTTTTAACACACCCTTCCTCCGCCGACCGGTGTGTGCTGTACGTACGTCTCCGACAGATATCTGGTTGATCCTGCCAGTAGTCATATGCTTGTCTCAAAGATTAAGCCATGCATGTCTAAGTTCACACTGTCTCACGGTGAAACCGCGAATGGCTCATTAAATCAGTCGAGGTTCCTTAGATGACACGATCCTACTTGGATAACTGTGGCAATTCTAGAGCTAATACATGCTTACCAAGCTCCGACCCTCGCGGAAAGAGCGCTTTTATTAGTTCAAAACCAATCGTCCTTTCCCCTCGCGGGGTTGCGGCGTCCCCACTGGTGACTCTGGATAACTTTGTGCTGATCGCATGGCTTCATGTGCCGGCGACGCATCTTTCAAATGTCTGCCCTATCAAATGTCGATGGTACGTGACATGCCTACCATGTTTGTAACGGATAACGGGGAATCAGGGTTCGATTCCGGAGAGGGAGCATGAGAAACGGCTACCACATCCAAGGAAGGCAGCAGGCGCGCAACTTACCCACTCCCGGCACGGGGAGGTAGTGACGAAAAATAACAATACGGGACTCTTTCGAGGCCCCGTAATTGGAATGAGTACACTTTAAACCCTTTAACGAGGATCTATTGGAGGGCAAGTCTGGTGCCAGCAGCCGCGGTAATTCCAGCTCCAATAGCGTATATTAAAGTTGTTGCATTTAAAAAGCTCGTAGTTGGATCTCAGGCGCAGGCGGGCGGTCCGGCTCGCGCCGGTTAACTGCCCGTTGTCTCCTGCCCTACCGTCTGCCGGCTCTCTCCCACGGGTGCTCTTCGCTGAGCGTCCTGGGTGGCCGGCGCGTTTACTTTGAAAAAATTAGAGTGTTCAAAGCAGGCCTCGGCTGCCTGAATAACGGTGCATGGAATAATGGAATAGGACCTCGGTTCTATTTTGTTGGTTTTCGGAACTGGAGGTAATGATTAACAGGGACAAACGGGGGCATTCGTATTGCGGCGTTAGAGGTGAAATTCTTGGATCGCCGCAAGACGAGCTACTGCGAAAGCATTTGTCAAGAATGTTTTCATTAATCAAGAACGAAAGTCAGAGGCGCGAAGACGATCAGATACCGTCGTAGTTCTGACCATAAACGATGCCGACTAGCGATCCGCAGGAGTTGCTTCGATGACTCTGCGGGCAGCTTCCGGGAAACCAAAGTGTTTGGGTTCCGGGAGAAGTATGGTTGCAAAGCTGAAACTTAAAGGAATTGACGGAAGGGCACCACCAGGAGTGGAGCCTGCGGCTTAATTTGACTCAATACGGCCAACACTGAAATGATTGACATGCCGAGACCACTCTTCTGGGGTCTAATATGGAACTGGTGCTGGATTTAGACCCCCAGAAAATCTGGGGTTATTCCCCCTGTGGCCCGGTTTGGTCTGCATCCAGTGCTCTGAAAAAGGAATTGACGGAAGAGCACTATCAGGAGTGGAGCCTGAGACCTAAATTAACTTAACACGCCAATACTGCAGAATGACTATCAAAAAGCACACCTTCGTGGGGTCTAATAGAGAACATGTGCTGGAATTAGACCCCCGAAAATCTGGGGCTACCCTCTAAGAAACTTGATTGTCTCGCTAAGGGAATTGACGGAAGGGCACCACCAGGTGTGGAACCTGCAGCTTAATTTGACTGAACACGCCAATACTGTAGAACAACTGACAAATCGAGAGCACTGCCGTTTGGGTCTAATAATGAACGTACGCTGGTATTAGACTCACGGATGACAAGTCAGCTCTCAAACAATCAAATGAAAGAACGCTACGGAAATCGTGTTTAACTCCGCAGAAACCGCAGATTTCAAATACCTGGTCATTGACAAACAAAAGCCCTCTATAAATTCGTCTGACCAAATAGTGAACGGGTGCTGGAAATAGATCATCTGAAGACAGGTCAGTTTTACCCTACAAATGACAGGGCGTTGCTACGGAAAACCAGCTCAAATCGAGAGGAGCCGCAGACACTTTGGTTCACGTACCAGGCTGATAAGCCAAGGGCGCGAGGCTACCATGTGGGGGATTACGGCCGAACCCTTGTAAGCCGCAATCCCGCCCAAAATCTCAGCACCACTGCAATGGGAGGCTCCTACATGCTCGGGACCTGGGGCTTGCGCCCCAGCCCTATCAGGTAGAGCCACAGTAAGAGGTAATTGCCGTCCGCAAATCAAAGCGGGTGGAAAACTGCTTGATACTCACCCTATAGGGCAATGGGGTGCGAAAACACCAACCAAAGACTTAGTACCTGGTCGGGGTGTCGAAAACAGTAGAGCAGCCACCTCACTGTGAACTGTCAAGACTCAACCACTGACCAAGAGAGTTGTCCGCACATCAGGCAAACAACATCTCCGTGACATTAACAGGCTTGTCCTCTTGCTGAATGCATTCCGGCTACGATATCTACCTCTGTACGTTATCAGCCATATAACTATCATACTGGACGCAGAAGAGATGCAGACCAGCGGACATTGCACACCTGCCCCACTGTGTCAACACCCCAGGTGGCGGGGAATGCTAGGCGTACCATCCCAAAATAAAGGGAAAAAGAGATACCCCACTCACATGCAAATGCTACGTTTCTGGCAGGACGTGACGATCCTGGGATACAGACACACCGGACTGCCTCTCTTCCGGGTAAACCAATCCATCTCATATATCACATATCATCATTGCACCTTATAGACACGAGTAGTGAAGACTCGATAGTCTGGTAAGACAACTTCCATAAGAGAGAAAACTCTGATCATAAACAACTGCTGCCTTGCAGATAGGCTGGGGACAGCCACAGGCTAAGGAGGGCATCCCTACAGAAACGCCTGTTGAAATCGGATGCACGGGGCCGCAAGCCTAACAAAACAGTGCAACGTAAATCACAGTAAGATGGCAGTACAACCTATTCGAAAAACGCATGGCGCTCATCCTTCGGAGTTTCGCCAGGCAGCGATAGTGCCGGGCCCCACGCCTCGAAGGGGCCCACCCTTGACTACTGGTGGTCACCCACCCATGTGTCGTGGAGTCAAGGCACATGGCTATGGGGCAACCTCTATTAGCCAAAACCTCAAGACCCTCAAAATACTACAGTGGAATGCGGAGGGAGTCATTAACAAAAAACTTTCCCTAACACACCACCTGCATGAAGGTAAGATTGACGTGGCATGTATCCAGGAAACGCACCTCAACAATAACCATAAATTCTCAATCAGAGGATATCAGACCTTCCGTCTAGATAGAGAAGGCCACAAAGGAGGGGTCCTGATACTGACCAGAAACAGCATACCGAGTAGCGCGGTACCTGTCAATCACACCGGACAAGCAGAAATTGTAGGAGTTGACATAATGGCTCAAGAGACGAAGCTCCGCATTTTCAATCTGTACGGACCACCAAACAGAGACCTATCGCTCTCGAGTATGGAGGTCAGAGACTCCAACTGCATAGTAGTTGGGGATTTCAACAGCCACTCGGAGAGATGGGGATACTCTGACACAGACAGCAGAGGCGACGAAGTGGAAGATTGGGAGATAGATACAAATCTCTCCCTAATCAATAGGCCGGAGGATAGCCCTAGTTTCTATTCTAGAACATGGCGTACCACCTCGATTCCAGATTTGGCCTTCTCCACACAGGACTTACACCATAAAATAGACCGCCATGTGCTAAACCAACTGGCAGGTAGCGACCACAGGCCGATCAGGCTAGACATTGATATGGAAGTAGGCCCACAGGAAATAAAATCGCTCCCGCGTTGGAATTACAAACGAGCCGACTGGGACAGATTTGCAATCCTGACAGATGGGCTGTGTGAAACAATCAACACACGAAATAACAAAATGAAGCCCATAGTGGAAAGCCTAAGCAAGGCAATAATGCAAGCCGCCACTGAAACCATCCCAAGAGGAGCTAGGAAAAACTATAAGCCCTATTGGAATGATGAGTTGCAGAAAGGGGAAAATGCACTAACAAATGCTAGGAACATGGCAGAGCGAGAACAATCTATGGAGGCAAACATCGCCCTCAAAGCTGCCACGGCGAAATACAAATACACTCTCAAGCAAACAGCAAGAGAGAGCTGGAAAAAAAGAACGGAAAGCCTAAACCTGGACAAAGAAGGGAACAAGCTATAGAAGCTAGTCAGAGCCATGAATGACGAAACCCCTTCAAACAAACAAAGTACCATCAAGCAGGGCGAAAACTTGCTCACTGGTAAAAAAGCTGCAAACGCTTTTGTCGATCACTATGCCAGAGCAAACCACATCGAGGTCCCTGCAGATAGGCATACAGACATTAGTGAAGAGCTAAAGGGGTTGAACAACATCAATACGGCACCTGAAGAGCACATGATGGCCAAATTAACAATGAGCGAAATGAAAGAGGCTATGAGAACATGAAAGAAAAGAAAATCTCACGGAAAAGATGGGATAACAAACGAAATGCTGATGGTGCTGGGCCAAACAGCGAAGAGGAAACTGCTATCGGTCCTGAACCAAAGCTGGAAAAGGGGAATTGTACCCCAGGCATGGAAAGACGCAGTACTTGTACCAGTACCAAAAAAAAAAAGGACAAAACAGATCCAAATGGATACAGGCCTATCAGCCTACTGAGCTGTGTCGGCAAACTGATGGAACGGATGATAAACACCAGACTGATGTGGCATCTGGAAGAAAAACGAATACTAATTCCACAGCAAGCCGGCTTTAGACAGCACAGATCCACTGAGGACCAGGTCATCCTCATAGCTCAGGAAATAGAAGATGCCTACCAGGTACATAAACATACAGTAGCTGTTTGGGTGGACCTGGAAAAGGCATTTGACAAAGTCTGAAAAGATGGACTTAGAGTCAAGCTAAGAAGAAGTGATGTTTGTGGGAAAATGTACAAGTGGATCAACCACTACCTCAAAAACGGAACGGCCAGAGTCCAAGTAGAAGGGCAGATGAGCAAAAAGGTGACACTCGAGCAGGGAGTACCCCAAGGGGGAGTACTGTCACCCCCACTCTTCCTGGTGTATATGAACGACATTACAGAGAATATACCAAGAAGAGTCCATAGCTCAATGTTTGCAGACGATCTAGCTATGTGGATCTCTGAAAAAAATCTCACCGTAGAAAGAGATCGGATGCAGCAGGCCCTTACATCGATGGAAGAGTGGGAGAACTCATGGCTGGTCAAAATAAACGAGGAAAAAACCACATGCACAATATTCTCGCTTTCAATCAAACCCCAAAATACCAAATTAAGTTTAAATGGCAAATTCTTGCAGCCAAACGACAACCCAAACTATCTGGGAGTCACATTTGATCGGCGCATGACATGGACAAGTCAGATCGAGAGAAACCGAATTAGAGCCAGACAAAGAATGGCAATCATGAGGAAACTTGCTGGCACAAGCTGGGGAGCAGACGAAAGCATACTAAAGAAACTGTAGACTGGAAGAGTGAGACCAGTTCTCGAGTATGGCATTGCGGCATGGACAACAGCAGCAAAGGCGAACTTCGATAAAGTTAGCAAACTTCAAATCCAAGCCATTAGAGTTATAACAGGAGGTATGAAGTCAACGCGAATTGTAGAACTTGAAAAGATTACAAAACTGCAATCCATGACCGATAGAAAAGACTGCAGAGCCCAGCTGCAGTCAGAGAAACTCCGAAGACTGACTGACCATCCAATGCACCAGAGACTAAACAATTTGGGAAATGGGAAACTAAAGCGGAGAAACTTTGCAGAAATAGCCGAAGCAAAGATGCACGAAGATCCCATAAACGCACTAACAACACCAAAACCCATCACTACTGTTCGAAAACCTACCTGGAGGCAGGATATATTTCCAGAGGTGGTAGAAAATTTACCAGGTATTGGAAACAAAAACTGCCAGACTGAAAAGGAAAGGAGAGATACTACCCTAAGCTTTATATCGAAAAGCTACCCAAGCATGGACTGGACCCATGCATACACCGACGGTTCTGTAACAAACACTACACAGAACGGAGGGGCAGGAGCATTCCTGAACCTACCAAATGGCAGAAACATTACACTGTCATTCGCTACTGGTAAGTACACAAGCAATTTCAGAGCGGAGACAGAGGCACTGAGGGCGGCAGTAGAAGAAATGGTGACACACAAAGAAAATGAAAGCCATATAGTCCTGCTTACAGATGCTCTCGCCGTAGTCACAGCGCTAAAAAGCCAGAAAAACACTGAGCTTAAAGACTTAGGAGCAGCACTCTGCAAACTGTGCCAGCAGTCCACACCAAAAAGGGTAGTGGTACAGTGGGTCCCATCACACTGCAACATCCAAGGCAACGAGGAGGCAGACAGACTGGCAAAAGAAAGTGCAAGACCACCACAAACAGATACTAGTATGACGTACGAAGAGTCAAAACGGCTTATCAAAGCCAGATACATGACCAAATGGGAAACCGAACATACTGGTTACACCAAAAACGATGCCTATTACCAGTTGAACAGAAGAGAGCAGGTCGTTGTCTTCAGACTTCGCACTGGCCACAATAGACTGAGGTACCACCTATTCAACAAATTGAAGATAGGTGGTACCGACGAATGCCCGTGCGGTACCGGCAAATAGACTGCTGAACATCTGCTGCAGAACTGCCCGACATACGAGGATCAGAGAGAGCAGATGTGGCCATCACCAGTGAAACCACAAGACAAGCTTTATGGCAGTGTCGACAGCCTCAGGATGACCGCCGCTTTTTTCGAAAAAATAATGGTTACTGTCTGACTGCGTACGAAGAAGAAGTATGTATGCTATAACTGATCTGGATCAAGCGATTTAGAGCCTGTTTGGTTATCAAGATTGTCAGTTTGCTGCGTCTGATCTGGAGCAATCAATTTAGAGCCCGTTTGGTTATCAAGATTGTCAGTTTGCTGCGTCTGATCTGAAGCAATCAATTTAGAGCCCGTTTGGTTATCAAAATTGTCAGTTTGCTGAGTCTGATCTGGAGCAATCAATTTAGAGCCCGTTTGGTTATCAAAAGTTCTGAACGCGTTGCTTCTGGCCCGGATCTGGCGATTTAGAGCTCAATTGGTTATCAAGAATATATAATGAATAAAGACAGATTCAACAGCAGTAAAGTAATATTTGAATCTAGGCAATTGAAAACAAACAATAAACAACCGTGTTTTTTTAATTATTGGGTGGGTAATTACGCTTGGCTTCCGTAGACATTTTAAAAATGACTTCTTTTTCGTCGTCTACAATATTCTCATGACACAGGTAATACGTGTGCTATTCTTCACAATGTAGAACGTTAGGACGCTCACTTCTAATAGCAAGGTTATGAGGTTCGCTCTCCTGTATCAAAGCATTTCAGTCTTCCCAGAAGTAATTGGCAACCTGACACGATGTGACTGACAACAGCGAGGAAACCAACTGGTCTTGTCTTGGCTAATCTACCTGTGCCGTCAGGCGGCGTGGGGAGCCGTAGTTTTCTGTCCAAGCCAGACGCGTCGCTGAATTAGTCAGCCCATGACGATTTAGAATTTTCGCAACATTTCCTATCCATCTAGTTCTCAGACGGCCACAGTTGCAAAAACCCGAACGATGAACGTTATAGGCGCACAGGGGTAGATGGTCAGGTTGCATTCTCAATAGGTGGCCGAACCACTTGATTCTCTTATGATAAATATATTCAGTGCATGGTCTTGCTTCAAATGTTCTTCACACATTCATTGCGCATTCTGTCTCTCCTGGTTACGTTGATTGTTTTCCGGAGGCATCTCATCTCACATGTCGTGATCCTTCTCTCTAGAGTTTTTGTTAAAGTCCATGTTAGGCACTGGTAACAGAGAGTTAGCATGACTATACTGTTGATCAGCATTCTTTTTTGTGGACATGTTTATTTTGCGGTGTTTCAATAATCTGGTATGCGATTGTATTTGCTTTTTAGGACCTGATCTCAATCTCTCTATCTAAACCTCCATCCTGTGTGAAAGCACTGTCCAAGTACTCGAACTCCTGCACTTGTTTGATATTAGTCCCTTTTACCATAATGTTCATGTTTTCAGGCGATCTGCTTATCTGCATAGTTTATGTTATGGATGTGTTAATTTTCATACTGTATCTTTCACTCACATTGTTGAGAGCAATCAGATGTTGCTGCAGATCGTCTTCACTCTCGTGTAATGGGCAATGATCAGCTACAAAAAGGAGTTCATTTAACTGATCAGTCTCTGTTTTTTCTTACTCGACATTTCCTGGCAGATGCTCCGATTTGGCCCGCTGCGTTATTCTGTCCATATATGTGTTGAGTAGTAGCGACAACACACACCGTTGTCTCACTCCGTTATCTCCATTATTTCGGTCAGACCATCTGTTGTTCTTACTATACTTTGGAATATCGATATCCCCCGGTAGGTATCGCACTCTTTTTTATTCCCTTGGTTTTTCCAGATTAGCACAATGATAGCTTTCTGCCAATCTTCAGGGACTCTACTTTGCCCCCACGCTGCTGAGAATATTCTAAGTAACGATTTTACTTCTAGGGATCCACAAGCTTTAATTGTCTCGCAGGTTACTCCGTCCGCGCCTGCAGCTTCACTATTTTGGTTTTTCTTAAGGACTTCCTCAATCTCCTGGATAAATATTTCTGGCTGTTTTTTGTGTGTTTTTTTCTGTATTTAAACTCGTATGTATAAAGAATATGTTCATTCCATTTGCTGGGGACGGCGTAGGCTAGTGGTTAAGAGACACGGCTCACAACCCGAAGGTGCTGGGTTCGATCAACATCACAGCACCGGCCTTTACCCCGAGGACGCAACCCCTTAGAAAATGCAGGAGGAAGCAGACCCTTTCATAAAATGCGTGCTGAAGTAGGATGCACTGGGCCGACAGGCCCAAATTAAAAACCACAGTACAACGCTCATGACCTTGGGGAATGGAAAAATAATAAAATGAAGATTCTATTTGTTAATATTTCCTTTCTTGCAAGGTGCACCCCTTCCTAAACACTCGTAGCTCGATTGATGAGAAGCTTATCAAGGATCAAGCAGGTATTAGATACAAAAGACCATTCCGCAATTAAATTCTTAACCTGGAACAACTAATCGAGGACACAGTTTGTATTGATCTAAGTGTAGCATGCCACACTATCAACCACCAGATGCTGCAGAGAAAGCTTCATTTCAAGATCAATGGCTAGCTCCTCCCCAACTTCATCAAATATCTATTGCAGAATAGGTGGTTCTATGTCTCTTTAGGAAGCGAAGAAAAGTCAATGGCGAAATTTAAAAAAAACCACTGCCTGGCTCAAGGCAGCGTGCTAATACCTATGCTGAATAATATATTTTCCACCGACAACCTATAGACACAGAGGTGACGACATTTATTTATGCCGACGACATAGCAGTCACTTGTGAGAAATAAAATCATCTAACAAAAATGACTGCTGCAACATGGGAAGGGTAGCTAGATGTACGAATAGCAGCACTCGACCTGTTATTCTCCGTAGTGGTGTACCACGTGTTAGTTTGGAAAAGCTCTGCGCATTTCAAACCTGATTAATTCGGCAGTAAATGAGACAGGTTGGCTTAAACTTATTTCAACGGGAAAAAAAAGCAAATAATCGGCAACGCACTATGTAAGGAACGAATAAGTATAGCATTATAAATTGAAAGAAAGAAACTAGCAGACGGACCAAAGCACACTGTATTATTTTGGGACACTTGCAGTTTGGAAAAGCTCTGCGCATGTCAACATGGATAGATTCGGCAGTAAATGAGACTGGCCAGATAGTTACAGGGTGGCTAAAACCTATTTCGATTGAGAAAAGAGAAAAAAAAAAATCGGCAAAGCACTACGTTAGGAACGAAGAAGTATAGCATCATAATTTGAAAGAAAAAAACTAGCAGACGGACACACTGTATTATTTGAGGACACTTGCAGCGCCCAAGACAATTCTAGACGAAGTCTCTTAGTCAATACGTCCCGTACAGATTGGTACAGGAAAACGGATCATCAAATATAGAATGAACTGACGCAAAATTCCTGGATCGAGCTGCTGCAGGAATCTACGCCTTGATACCACTTGCTTTATGCACTTTATTCACTTGAAGTGCCGTCTCCGCAACGAAGATTTGCTGATATGGACCTCCCAATATCATCAGTGTCTTGTATTGACGGTACACTTATTCAAACTGACGTTAGCCCATCGTTTGATGTTGCTCTCACACTTATCAGGTCAGGTCAGGTCAGGTCATCCCGTAACCGGTGAGGTCGTTGGGGCACACATGAAGACATCCTCACAACCCTACGTCACCCCTCTGTCAGATGCCGCTGCCTGTGTTTCTTATGGTCGGAGACTGGTCCATTCTTTTATGTTGTCCTCCCATCTCTTTTTGGGCCGGCCTCTTCGTCGTCTACCATGCACCTTTCCTTGGAGGATTGTATTTGCAAGACCATTTTATCTCGATGTGACCGTACCAAGTGAGTTTCCTTCTTTTGATAGTTGCCAAGAGGTCTTCGTAAGGCACTTTAGCTGTTGTAATTCTATCTCGTATTTCCTCATTTGTAACTCGATCTTTGTACGTGACGTTTAAAAGTTTTCGGAAACATCTCATCTCCAAGGCCTGTATCCTTCGTTGAAGGTCAGCTGTAACTGTCCATGTCTCACACGCATAGAAGAATATTGACATGACCAGTGTACGCATGAATCTGATTTTCGTGCATAGTGCTAACCGTTTATGTTGCCAGATTTTGTTAAGCCATGCAAGCGCCGCTATTGTCTGTGCTATTCTGGCCAACACCTCACATTTTGATCCTTCATCACTGACAATCGACCCAAGATATTTAAAACGGTCAACCACTTCGAGTTCCTGACCGTTAGCTTTTATCCTGCTGTTAAAGGCCGTGGCGTTGTTGGTCATGAATTTTGTCTTTCCAGCGTTTATCTCCATACCATTGTCAAGAGCTGTTTCATCGAGCCTTCTGACCCATTCCAGGAGTTCTGCTTCTGAACTCGCCAACCCGTCGATATCATCTGTAAAACGAAGGTTGGTAATCGTTCGGCCCCCTATTTTGACAGTACAAACGTGACCTCCAAGTGCCTCACTCATAATTCCTTCAAGGAATATATTGAAAAGAGTTGGAGTGTACATCCTGTCTCATACCAACTGATGTGCGAAACCAGTCCCCTCGCCTCCCATTCACAAGAACTGCGCTGGACGCCTTGTCATACAGGTGTTCAAGGACCGTTATAATATTTCCGTTAATATTATACATCCTCATGGTTGCACAAAGCGCTTTATGTCATACCCTATCAAATGCCTTCTTAAAATCCACAAACAGTGTTTGCTGCTGTTCAAGATATTTCTAGCTTAGCAGCCTTAAATTAAATATCTGTTCTGTAGTGCTTCTTCCCTGTCTGAATCCTGCTTGCTCCTCGGCAATGATGTTCTCTGCTTGGTGTTTCAATCGGTCGAGCATTAATCTAAGCATGACCTTGCTAGGGTGGCTGATGAGGCTTATTGTTCTGTAATTTTGGCACATCTTTAGGTTTTAAGACTTATGTAACGGTATAACTATTGATTTCGTCCATAAGTCCGGCCAGTTTCCTGTCGCCCATATTTTGTTGCAGATGTGTGTCAGGACTTCCCCAACTACCTCTCCGCCTGCTTGTAAGAGCTCTGCTGGTATATTGTCCACGCCGGCCGCCTTCCCTCTTATCAATGTCTTTACCGCTGCAATTACCTGTTCCTTCGTTATTAGTTGGTTATCCTCTATGTTATCCTCTATATTTGTTGGTGTTGCGGGGATTGTTTTTTCAGGTTCGTTTCGCCCTTCATAGTTATATAGCTCGGAACAGTACTCTGTCCATCGTGCCAGTACGTCATTTTCCTCAATAAGGCACTTGCCGCTTTTATCATGGATCATAAGGTTCCTGCCTTGTCTTGGTGTTACCAGTTCTTTGACAAACTTGTATGTTCCTTTAGCATCATTTCTGTTTAGTCTCTCTTTGATGTTTGTGCATTGCTCGCATATCCACGCTTCTGTCACCTCTCTCATCTTTTGTTGTATGGCTTTCTTGACCTCTTTGTAACTGCCGACCTCCTCCGGTGGGTGATTGTGTTTTTTTCAGTGACCTTTTATCAGATAGGTCTAGAATGTCTTTGGTCACCCATGGCTTCATTTTTGTTTGGTGGCATCCCATGATCTCTTTTGCAGTATCTATGAGAGCTGCGTTAAGAGACTGTAACTGTATCTGTATCCAGACCATCTCTGAGAGCCAACAGTGGCGCAAATCTCCCCCCTACTAGCAAATCATAGAAGAAGGGATGAATATATGTCTGAGGGATGTCAACATATATAGAAAAAATAGTGTGCTTAGCTGATATAGCGACTTACACCGCGACTCATCAGGTCTACGGCTCGACTCTAAATGACGGACAACGGTCAGATAAGGTGGCAAGGGGAGCGTCAGGAGTGAGTGGGATAGGGCCGGATAAGCCAGTGACGGCCAAATTTGGACACGACACAAAAGTGATCTAAGTAGCGGGGGTTGGGAGATGGGAGGAGAAAGGAACTGAAAAACGCTTAGGATGAGAGGGAGAAATACATAAAGGTGGCCGGGGGGGGGGGGGGGGAGGAGGATGGCAAACAGATGGGGGCCACTATGAGACTTTAAGAAAAAGTATGAAAGTTATTAATCTCATGTGGTTGGGGACAATCCATACTGGAGATAAGTATGTTCTCAAGGCGAATCGTCAGAGAAGCAAGAAACTAGACCTGTGACACTAACATCAGCCTTACTTCGGTGCCCAGGACCATTGAAATAGCTGGCAATTGTGGAACACGTGCGGTTAGGGATATCATTGCGGTGTTGCCGGAAACGCTCAGGCAGTTCCATACCAGTCTCCCCAATGCATGTCTCCTAATACACTTATAGCGCTATCCACCACTTGTTCTCCTACTTTCAACCGTCCCCTCCAGTATTGTTTCCAATAAAGAACCATGACTTTTGATATGACCAAAATATCTGACTTGCGTAATATGAATGTCTGTCAATAGTTGTCTACCAGTGTCAGCTCTTGTCAGGATGTCTCTATTTGTATGTCTCTCTTTCCACGAAATGCAACACACTCTTCTGTGTAACCAAATTCTATAGGCCGCAGTGGTTAGCGCGCTGGCTTCGCATCTGAGTGGTCCTGGGTTCATTCTCCAGTTGAGGCGGTAGTGTTTTTTTCAGACGGCAATGGAACCTGGGTCGACCCAGCCTTAAATGGGTACCGGTTCAGTACGGAAAGTAAAAGCGGCGAGGGAGAGGAGATGGCTGCCACCCTCATATAGCCGAGCCTTTGAAATGTGAGATCGCTAACACCTCACATCCATACGGCAGTAATGATATGGGTTACTTTACTTTTTAAATTCTTTTTTCCAAACTGTTTTTGATAGTCCATGTTTTTATACCGTATAGTTTTTGTTGAGTATATAATACCTGTTATGTCATTTTTAATGTATTGGTCTTTTATCTGGATGCCAATATATTACTGAACATTCTAAATGATAGTGTTATTATAACTTCAGCTACAGCGGAGTGGTAGGATGGTGTCACTAGCCTGAGTACTATGAGACGGTCCCTTGAGTACTTTTCCTAAGTAGGGTTAAGTTGACCGGTGAGGTGTTCGGCTGTGTTACCAAGCCGGACCTTGACCGCCAGTTTGACCTAGTTTCTAGCTAGCGTTGTGGCTTGATGCGAGCGATATTAGCTGCATTAAAGAAATAGGAGGAGATCTCGCACAAACAGTTGGATTGATCTATATGTCTCTATCTTGATGCACATTTATCACAAACTTTAGTTTTCGGTACAGGCTATGACGGGATTGTCACTTGTGTCATTAAGTCCATTTAGGAATTATAAAACATCCACAGAGATCACAAACACCGGAGCGAGGCATGCCAGCGACATGTAAGGCGCGGCCATCTTCTCTAGATGTCCTACAGTACGTCAACCATTCGAAACACCGCTGGGCTGGTCATTTATCCAGAAGACAAGATGAAAGGTGGAGTATAATAACCACCATGTGGTACCCACCGCGACAAAAAGAGACCTGGGGGACAGCCCCAACTCGCTGGCGAGATTCACTAGAAAAAAAACACATTCACTGCCCCACAGACAGACTACTATCACACTGGACGACACGCGCCCGAGACAGAAAGGACTGGAGCCTGAGTTGGGACCCGCTCAAGGGTGACCACCACTTGACGAAGAACGGATCGAACTAAGAAAATACTAAATACTCTTTTGACCAATGCTATTCTTTTCGTCACTTCTCTCTCACATCTACCATCACCTGTAATTATCTGTCCCAGATACAAGTAGCTGTCTACCTGTTTTAGTAACACTCCGTTCCCTCGGATATTAGTGTTGGGCCGCATATTTGTTTTGGTGAATAACATAACTGTTGTTCTATTAATGTTAATGTCAAAACCATATTCAATACTTCTGGTGCTGTCTATCTCCACATGTTTTTGCAACTCTTTCTCACTCTCAGTTAGCAATACATATTCATCAGCATATCTCAGTTTGCTGATTATTCTTCCATTGATGTTTAGTCCAAGCGCTCGTTCAGTCTGGCTGAAGATTTTATCTGCGTGCAGGTTAAAGAGACACGATGACAACCCACATCCCTGTCTCACACATCTTTGGACGTATGACGATTAATTCTTGCCGGATCTTACTGTTGTCACCTGACGCCAGTACATGTTACTGACGACCCCAATGTCTTTATAATTTAGATTAATTTCTTGTAGACAATCAATTAACTTATCATATTGAATTGTCAAATGCTGTAGCATAGTCTATGAAATAGGCATAAAGAATCTCTCTGTTGTACTTATATTACGTTTTCTACCAAGGCAAAGGCCGCCGTACATAGCAAACGATGATGGCATAATTTATTTTGCTAGCGCTATTTTTAGTAAGGATTAACTGCGCTACTTGTTATCCTCACTCTCTCGTCTCGAGCCGCCGACCCCAGTGGCAAGTCAAGGACAAAACGACTAGGAGATGGCTACGAGATGCAAGGGACTCCGCATCAAGCACCCGTGAAATAAAACGGCGAGTCCGGAGTCGAACCCACACTACCTGATCATGAGGTCGACGGCTTAACCACTTCGCCACAAACTTTTCTACCAGTATCTGAAGATACATTATTGCTACTCTAGTTCCAGTGTTCTGCCTAAGGGCATTCTGCTCAACACTTACTTCAATATTGATTTTATTATGTGTACTTATTTCCTGTACGATCTTGAGGATTATTTCCATCATATGGCACATAATGCTGATTGTCCGAAAAATCGTGTACCAGCACCTGATTGTTTTTTGTAGGTAATGATGTTTTCAAATATTTTGTGGTGTTCTGTATCGTATATCTCAGAAAGGGGGCGGGGGCAGTGGTCTTGAGGTAAGGTGTTTGCTTCATGGTCGCGGGTTCGATTTACGGTGGAAATGGGAATTTTTCACGTGAATCATCTGGTAGATATTTGCCCTGATATCTGAGTAGTGAGATTAGACAACCGTGTGCACTGGCGCGCACGTTAAATATACCTTAGCAGTTAGAAATCGAAAAGAGTTGGCCTAACGGCCGCTGCTCGGGTAAAATTCAAGTTAAAAATCTATTCAAATTATTCTAGGAATATTTTTCCCCACAGAGAATATGTCGCAAGTAAAGGTGATTAACGGAGCGGCTTTGATGGCGCCTGACAGGCTGCGGGTCTACCTTGCTCTAATTTACACTTCCACCTCAGACAGTCTTGAAAATAGGCGATCGCATATTCAAGGGCCTAAAAGATGCTGGGATTAACCTGGCATGTCACCAGTGGACTTTCACCTCCCCCCCCCCCAAAAAAAAAATGAAACAAAGGAAGTCACACCTCCCCACGGCGTCTATAGACATAAGTTTCCCTTGCTACATCGATCTCATTGCTTTCTCCACCTCTAATTTCAGGATATCTGGCACTTCGTTGTTCTGTGGCTTGTCTACTCTGATACCATGGAATAGATCACTGACATTCTGATAATCTCCTAGAAATATCCCCCTCATTAAATATAATCTCGCCATCTGTATTCTTCACACGCCTTTCCCCTTTTGCATTAGTTTTCAGATTTGACATGATCCTCATTTTCTCATACAGATCCTCACTTCTATGTCTATTTCGCCATATCCTATATTACTTTACAATTTTCCTCCATCCACTTATCTTTCGCTAGTCTACACAATCTATAGATGCCTTTTAAAATAATTTTATAGTATGGGGTACCCTTTTTTTCTACATGTCTGTCATTGGTACTTGGCACTTCTTGAACTCGTTTACTGGCAAACGTTCATTCGCTGTTTGCGTATTCGATTGCACATATGCCCATTTTTAATTTAATGTCTCCTCTAGATTTTCATTGTGGAAATGTTTCATTTTTTTCTGTCATGAGGCATTCATACTTATTTTGAACAGCAACATCGTATGTTCAATTCACATCTGGTTGATTTACATTTTTCTTCTTCTTCGTGCGCTGTCAGACGTCAACTTGAATTTGTTCGAAGAAAGAAGCTGTCATCCTGAGGCTGTCGACACTGCCATATATCTTGTCTAGTGTTGCCACTGGTGATGGCCACATGTGCTTTTTCTGGTCCTCGTATGTCTAGCAATTTTGCAGCAGATGTTCAGCGGTCATTTTCCCTGTACCACAGGTGCATTCGTCAGTGCCACCTATCTTCAGTCTGTTGTGGCCTGTGCAGAGTCTGAAGACCACGACCTGCTCTCTTCTGTTCAACTGGTAGTAGGCATTTTTTGTGTAGCCAGTATGTTCTGTTTCCCATTTGGTCATGTATCTGGCCCTAATAAACCTTTTTAACTCTTCGTAGGTCACATTAGAATCTGGTTGTAGTAGCCTTGCACCTTCTTTTGCCAGTCTGTCTGCCTCCTCGTTGCCTTGGATGTTCCAGTGGGATGGAACCCACTGTACCACTACTCTTTTTGGTGCGGACTGCTGGCATAGTTGACAGAGTAATGCTCTTAAATCATTAAGTTCAGTATTTTTCTGGCTTTTTAGTGCTGTGACCACGGCAAGGGCATCTGTAAACAGGACTATCTGGCCTCTGCCTCCGCTCTGAAATTGCTTGAGAATTTTTTAGTTGCCACTGACAATGTTATTTTTCTACCATTTGTTAGGCTCAGGAATACCCCTTCCCCCTCCATTCTGTGTTGTGTTTATTACAGAACCGTCGGTGTATGCATCGGTCCAGTCCATGCTTGGGTAGTTTTCCGTTATGTACCTCAGGGTTATGTCTCTTCTTTCTTTTTCCATTCTGGCTGTTCTTGTATCCAATACGTGATATATTTTCTACCACCTCCGGAATGATATGCTGCTTCAATGTGGGTTTGCGTACAGTAGGGATGGGCTTTGGTGTTGTTATGGTGTTTATATGGTCTTCGCTCATCTTTGCTTTGGCTATTTCTGCAAAGTGTCTCCGCTTTAGTTTCCCTTTTCCAAATCTATTTAGTCTCTGATGAATTTGATGGTCTGTCAGTCTTTTTAGTTTCTCTGCTTGCTGCTGGGCTCTGCAGTCTCTTCTGGCGGTCATGGATTGGAGATTTGTGATCATTTCTAGTTCTACAATTGGCGTTGACTTCATGCCTCCTGTTATAACTCTAATGGCTAATTTCATCAAAGTTCGCTTTTGCTGCTGTTTCACATGCCGCAATGCTATACTCGAGAACTGGTCTAACTCTTCCAGTGTACAGTTTCTTTAGTATTCTTTCGTCTGCTCCCCAGCTTGCGCCAGCAAGTTTCCTCATGATTGCCATTCTTTGTCTGGCTCTCATTCGGTTTCTCTCGATCTGACTTTTCCATGTCATGCGCCGATCAAATGTGAGATTTACATTCAAAATATCAATAGAAGATTCTTTTGATGTCACGTGTTTGTTCATTTTAACTTTACACGTAGTTTTATGCAAACAGGATTAGGATCACAGCTGATGTCTTCCTCTGGGTAATTTTAGAGATTTTAAACAGTATTTCTTAATCTGTTTAGTATCATAATAAAGGCAAACTGATTTATTGTTTTATAAACCGGACTTTTTCGTGTGTACAATTATTTAAAATGGTGTTTAAAAAAGTATTGCACATGCAAAGCTTGTTTTCTTCACAGAATTGTATCAAGCTATTCCCTCTTTCATTTCTTTTCTCGAGTCCATACTTTCCAATAATATTCTTATAACCACCCTTTCCTAGAGCAGGGTTTGGAGAGTGGCAGATCTTCAGCTAAGTCATTATGGTGTCTCGTCGATGCTCCCACATTGTTGAGTGTATTCGACCAAAAGATGTGCTGGTCTTTGCTATTCTATAAGCCAGCTCATCGGCAATAATCACTGCTCTCGACAGGGTATTACAGAGGTAGACATTTTTTCAAACGCTTGTAATTTCTGTCCCTTCACAGTAACTACTGGCTGTTTAAGCGTTATGCATGGTGCTAGTTGATATTTCAGCTCAGTTTTGTTTGTAATGGTCAAGCTAAAGTTGTCGCAGAGAACTGGTTCATGCACTTTCTATATGGATGAATACATCGTCTTTTAGAGTGAATACATCGTCTTTCAGGGTGAATACATCGTATTCACCTGAAAAGTCAATCGATCACCAATGCTGCTGATTGTTGGACTAGTTCACGCCACTCCAGTCGATTTTGTGTTCTAGCCATGGACCTTCCCGTCCACTCTCTGATTTTGTCTTTCCATCTCGTTTTGTGCCTCCCTCTTACGCTTGGCAGACACAAAAACTTGCAAGATCGTCTTCGTCAAAGCAGACGATCTTGAAACATGCCTAGAATGTTCGCGTGCCTTTACTCTTGTCAATAGGTTGTTATATTGGCCGACCTCTGCCTTAATGGTGTCCGAAACTGCTTGATTCGTGGCGTGATCTAGATTCGAAATGCTAAGGATTCGTCGCAGACATCTCATCTTGACTCTATTCTAAAGTTAAAAACTTTCCGACAATCCCTCGTATATGTGGCTCTACAGTTAAAAGGAGGTAGTGTTTTTTTCAGACCGCAATGGCTCCCGGGTCGACCCAGCCTTAAATGGGTATCGGTTTAGTCCGGGAAGTACAAGCGGCGAGGGAGAGGAGATGGAAACCGCCCTCATATAGAAGAGCCTTTGAAATGTGAGATCGCTAACACCGCACACCCCTACGGCAGTAATGCTATGGGTTACGTTACTTTACTTTACTTACAATTAACACGTAGCATTAGCAAGAGTAACATTAGGGTCACTTGAAACATTTTGAACGAGCTTCCCCCTCCCTTATTGTCCCCGTCGCGGTCCTAGAAGCGGGCTATCTCTCACCAGATTCTCCAACGAAGTGGGGATGAGCCCGGCAATACCTATAGTGATTACCTTACTGGTGAACCTTGCATTGCACTACAGTCCATCTTTTCAAGAATACCTCTGGATGCAAGATGAATGACTGCAACCCGCCACCAAAGATTTGTCACCCAACAACATCTGCAGCATGGAGCCGAAAGGCCAAATTAAATTAAATACATCCTCAAAATATAGTGCTGTCAGTGATAAAATGATTTTTCTTCTACCTCATCTTTTTTGTTTTCTTCTTCCTCTTCCTCCTCTTCTACTTCTGCCTACTTTATTTTTCTTCTTCTTTTGTCTACCTCTTCGTCTTGTTCCTGCTTCCTCCTCTTATTCCTCTTCTTATTCCCCCCTTATTTCACATCTTCTTTCTTTTCTTCTTCTTTATTTCTCTTCATCATCTTCTGTTTCATCTTTTTTCTTCTTCGTCACAGATTCCATATGGTGTTCCTCCCTACTCCTAGTATAAACATGAAATATATCTAGCGCTATCCAGACTTTAGCGGAGAGTAGTACACAGAACACTGCTCAATGTCGTTGTTATTCTGAACAATTGTAACAGTTCCCGCCGGAGCAAGGGGAGTTTAGGATGCCTGAACATGTTAAAGCTTAAAGCTACCTGAATGCATGTCAAGGTCACTCACCGTCTCAGCAAAGGAGAACAGAGTTGAGTTGAGGAATGTGGACAGGTAGAAACTGACCACTGGTTTT
Source organism: Ariolimax columbianus (assembly GCA_036924085.1). NCBI lineage: Eukaryota > Metazoa > Mollusca > Gastropoda > Stylommatophora > Arionidae > Ariolimax > Ariolimax columbianus. The sequence continues at coordinate 31,895,213 of JAVGWX010000005.1, forward strand.
CCGATTTTGGTAGGGGGAGATTGATTGACAGACGAAATTGGCAGCGGGGCTTGCTGCGAGAGAATGAATGACAGGTGGGCAAAGTGTTTCGTTCCAATTGGGATTGAAGATGACCATACCTGAGATCGATTGATCAAGCTCTGGCCTTGCTTGAGGATATATAACTCGAGACAAAGTTTAGCTCGGGAGGCTGGAGGAGAGATGGAGAGTGAGGGAGAGAGAGAGGCTGTATGGAGGAAAGTGAGAGAGAGAGACTGAATGTGGATAGTATATTTAACTCACCGACTTAGAGGAGCGATTGATAGACGGTTGGACGAATGTTTAGTAATAGAACAGGATCGCTCAAATAGGTGTGTGAGTTTTGTATTAATAGATAATCTGAAAGTGTGTTTGTAAGCAAGGACACATTGTGAACGAGTTATACGAGATCGCCCGCCTGAGGGGAAATCAGTGAGGAAGAGTATTTGATAAGGTGTGTTGAAGACGCAGTTAAGGCGATGTGTGTGTGATGTAATTGCAAGGCAATGGAACTGGGATTTTAGTTAGTTGGGAATTCCATCAATAGCTAATGCTTACAATTCCCGTTTTAGTAGAATGTTTAGTTAAGATATGTATTATATTGTGTTTGTAATTTCTCTACTCATTCTATGATATGAGTATGATATAATAAATATGCCACCTGCTGTTTGATATGTCATTTACTGAGTATGGTCATGATGATGTGGATGAGTGTGAGAATGTTCTAAGTTAGATCAGGGCCAGCAGAGGGTCTGCTACACAATTCTGAGAATCCATATCTTCAACACACGAGATCTCGAGAGAAATTCCGTATCCGTCAGTTCCACCATGTTGAGGCTTTGCAAAAGGGCATGAACGAATCACCACCAGTCGCACAGACTGCCGCAGCATTATTGAGGAGGGTGTTAAGAGACATGCGGCATCAAGAATAGATGAGGCCATCCAGAGACGATCGATCCGCAAGTCAACTCATATTAAGCCTTCTTCAACCCCTGTGGAAGGAGGTGTCATTTTCCTGTACAAAGCGCAACAGACAATTCAAGGCTTAGATTTGCTTATTTATCCTCAGGAGACCAGTTTACAGTGAATGCTGGCAATGCTAATATGTAAACACTCAGCGCCGTAGAACTCGCCTCAGTGTTCGAAACGAAAATATATCAATATCTCTGATAGCGAAGTAAGGGGGACACGCCTCCTTCCTCGCCGAATAACCATTCTTTAACTGGATATCCCTTGCACGTTTTACAGCTGGGTATACTAAAACATAATGTTATCAGGGCATTACACAAGTTCTTGGCTTTAGCAAATATTATACTTATCATTATACTGGTTTATAAGGCTATACAGAGTCTGTATACAACCAATTTATTCCACTCCAATAATAATAACTGAGCATCCTATTTAATTTTGAATGCATTAACTGATTCTGCCTTCGCCGCATCATGAGGCAATGCATTCAAAGCATTCACCACTCTCTGAGTAAAAAATATATTTCCTAATATCGAATCTGGACCTGTTTTTAAACAATTTGCGGCTCTGCCCTCTGGTTCGTGTAGCCGGTTGTACTTTGAAAAACTTGGTATCATTTAATGTATCATTTCCATTGATTTATGTATAAACTTGTATTCAGTTACCTCGAATTACTTTCTGTTCTAGACACGGTGGATCAATTTTTCTGAGTCTTTCCTCATAACTATGGGATCCCATGATCAGTTTCGAATATCTTTTCTTTGAATCCCTTCGAGCATGATTATATCCCCTCAATGATAATGACTCCCACGCCTGTACACAGTACTCCAATTTAAGTGTCATTTCTTCTTCTCCTTCTGCGTTCGTTCTCAATCTCCCGCTATCAAGCTCTGAACAGAGCTTTGCAAGTAGCAGGATGTAGTCCGGAGAACAGAATGCGTTGTGTCGCTAGTTTACAGCTTGATTGCGATATTTGCACCTTTCGGTCCCACACATCCGTCTTCGGCAGTATTAAGTCTCACTAATGCTTTATACATTTTAACTATCACATCCTTATTCTTAAGTATAAAGTTTTTATTAAGTTATCATACCCAGAATTGCATTTGCTTTTCTGACTGCCACATTGCTCCCTTACCTTACCTGCATTAAGTAGTAGGTGACCAGCCCTTTTCATGTAAGGAATGAAATACGCCCACTGCACCTTAATGGGTGATGTAAAATGCAACTAAATACCGTTTTTCGTGACGGAATATGGTAATGGATTGACAACCGTACTTGTGTATACACCATTACTAATATAACAAAAAAAGCAGACAAAAGGATTCATAATTCCTTATAAGCTCAATATGGCAAACCTAAGTGTAATGATAGACCATTCGCCATTTGAAATAATGGTTTAAAAATAAATTATATATATATATATATATATATATATATATCATATTTGAGCTCAGTGGTCTCGAGGTAAGGTGTCCGCCAAGGGTGGCAGAGGTCGCGGGTTCGAATCCCGGTAGAGACCGTGATTTATTTCCCTTGGATCTTCTGGTCAAAATTCCACTGATCTCTGGTTTGCGCATTGGACTCACGTGTTTAGTGTTGTTAAAAATCACTTGGCAGAAATTGAAAAGAGCAGGCTTAATGGTTACTGCCGGGGCAAAATTCAAAAATTCTAGTTACAAATCTCATTCATCATCATGTAGCATGTCCTTTGTAGAACGTCGCTCCCATCACAGTCTGTCTGAAAGAAACTCGTTCCCTTGCCAAAACACCAGCTTCCGCCACTGTCATACTCAGGCATTCCTGGATATCTTGGTGCCATCGTCTTCTTGGTCTACCCCTTCCTCTTTTGCCTGGAACCATACCTTCCATCACCGTTCTCTCAAGACCGTTGTGTCTCTTGATGTGACCAAAGTATTTGCATTTTCTAGCCAAAATGGAATTGATAAACCAGTTCTCCTCTATGCTCAGCTCTTGCCGAATGTCTACATTTGTTCTTTTCTCTGTCCAGGGTATTCTGAGGATCTTTCTGTAACATTTTGACTTGAAGGATTCGATTCTTTGTCTAGAAGTTTTAGTAATCGTCCCTGCTTCACAGCCATAAGCTGCCACAGGAAAAACACAGGCTCTCAAGACTTCTACTTTTATCGTTTTGTTGGTGCCCTGCCATAATTTCTTCAGGCTGTTCAGTCTCTGCATTGCCATAGCTAGTCTTCTTCTGATTTCTTTCGAGCAGTCACCATTTTTGTCAATTCTGGAGCCCAGATATTCAAAATGTGTAACCTGATCTATTTCCTCACTACCCACTGTAAATTTATGCTGACATTGTGTTTTATCAGTGGTCATTATCTTTGTTTTGTTTATGTTTATGAACAGATTTTGATCTTTACTATGTCCATTAACGGCTGAAAGTAGCTGCTCTAGCCCTTCCGCACTTCTTGATAGTATCACTGTATCATCTGCGTATCGTAACTCTGGAATCTCGTACCCCCAATCGTAAATGGGTCGAAACTTTCAATGTTCTCATCTTCTCGTACATTTCTCATTATACATTCCGCATATATGTTGTACAGATAAGGTGAGAGGATACATCCCTGTCGGACTCCATTTTCTACTGCAAACCAATCTGATGTTTGCCCCGATACTCGGACAGCGGCTTGTTGATCTTGGTATAATGTTTCAATGAGATGGACTATATGCAAAGGAAACCCCATTTCCTTCATGATTCTCCATAGATTTTGATGTTTTACCGTGTCGAAGGCCTTAGTGTAATCAATGAAACATGTGTACTGGTCTACATTAAACTCTACATTTTTCATAGATATTCCTTAAATTGAATATGTGGTCCCGGGTCCCTCTGTCTTTCCTAAAACCTGCCTGGACTACGTGAATTTCAGATTCAAACCTTTTCTCTATCCTTCTTAATAGGATTTGCAAGAGTAACTTGCTAGCATGGCTGATCAGTGCGATAGTTCGGTAGTTCGTGCACAGCTTCAGGTTGCCTTTTTTGGGGAGGGGAATATAAATTGATTTCTTCCATGCTTCTGGCCACTCTGCACTGTGCCATATCTGTTTACACAGCTTATGATAGACTCGAGCACATGCCTCTCCTCCTGCTTGTAATAGCTCTGCTGGGATATCATCACATCCTGGGGACTTTCCCTTTTTCAGGCTTTTAATTGCAGAGCGTACTTCTTCCAATGTTGGTTCAGGTTCTTTCTCATCCTTTGGTAGGATTGTAACTGAGCGCTTTGTGCTATCTCCATACATAGTTCTGCAGTACTCTCTCCATCTATTCAGTTACAAATCTACACAAATTATTTGTATCTTACGTACAGCCGAACCCTTTGGCTACATAGCAACATACTTTAGCATACCTGTTTGAATACCAGGATTCCAAGTTACATAATATTGATGGGAACTTGAGATAATCAAAATATAGTGACATTATTAAGTTTTGCTTATAAATGTAAGAATTATCTAGACTACAAAATCATATGTAGGGGCTCAGCACCAAACCCCACCCTACGACTTCTCATTTACAATCATAAGAGTTGTTGATACGGTTAGCTGCATCATTGTATAAAAACGACATTCACAGAAACCAACACTGCAAGAGTACGAATAGTGCCTGGGTTTAAGCTTTCTGAAGGAGTCCAACTATAGTGGTGCTACTATTCTCCAGCTGAAGTGAAATGGTTCTAATGATGAATACTCAGCAGGGGAAGATGGTCCAGTTCTGACCCCGAGGATGTACATTGAAAATCGCAGTATGGTTTGGTGTTATCGAAGTTATAATACACAATCGTATCTGTAAAATCTGTGGAGACTGAAAATCAAAGTGGCGTTTATCTCTCAAAACTGTAAAGTTTGCTAGTGGACTTCGCCAATGATTGCACATACTGTAATGATCGTATTTTTTTCAAATAGATGAATACTCTCTAGGATAAAGTGAGTAGCATGTTCTTTGCGGGAACGTCGCTTCTTACAACCGCCAAGCTATTTTTTGGAACGCCGCTTCTTACAACCGTCAATCTATTTGGGAACGTCGCTTCTTACAACCGCTAATCTATTTGGGAACATCGCTTCTTACAACCGCCAATCTATTTGGGAACGTCGCTTCTTACAAACCGCCAATCTATTTGGGAACGTCGCTTCTTACAACCGTCAATCTATTTAGCTGATATACGTTTCTTGACGAAGTGTGCAGTATGGTGGGTTGCCATTACTCTCTGTACGTGGAGAAGCGAAAAAAAACAACCCATGTCTGCCGAGCTGAACAGCATGATTCGAACCTGGTATGATAAGAAATTCAATATAATAAATTCAAACAAACACAAAACAACAGCTTTGCCATATGGTTATTCAAGAAATAAATACAAAATTTAAATATAAAACTGCACGCACACGCTTAAATAACAACAGAAATATTGAAAAAGGTGATATTTACATTTTCAGGTAATATCCCATTCCGCTCCAGTAGCCAAACAAACTGAAGAGAAACAGGCCAAGAGTCAAAATGACTCTGGGTTTAGTCGCAAACATTCGTCAAATTAAACGACGACACACAATGGTTTGAAATTTAGTGTATCCTAAACTGGATGAACAACGAAAATCGACCTCACGCGTGATGAAATATATTTCGGTCTAACCAGGATCACGCGAAGTCAATATATCGTCGCTAAACTGAAGTGTGACAAGTGACGCTACTGAGTTTGGGCTCGCGATAAACACAACCAGATCCAGGAATTGGCGTGCCCTGTCATTGCTTATTGTGTACACCACATGCACGCTTCTCTCGTTTTCATGAGCTGAAGCAGGCGTGCAAAGCCTAGGCCTGGCATCCAGTGATACGCATCACTGATTTTGACTTCAATAATTCTACAATGGCACCACACATTTTACACACTACACGTGCGTTACTTGTAAATACTGGTTGGAACAGATCTGCACGAGAGTGGGACATTTCTACACCACAGTGTAGAATTTCTAATCTAGCTGGATATTTCTGTACCAAAGTTGGACATTTGTAAATGAATGGGACATTTCTGTACCATAGTAGAACATTTCTAATTCTAGCTGGATATTTATATACCAAAGTTGGGCATTTGTCAATGAGTGGAGCATTTCTACGCAAGAGTGGAACATTTCGTAGCAAAAGTTGGAAATTTTGAAATCAGTGTAGGATATTTCTGCAGGAGAGCGGGGAATTTCTAGGCCAAAGTAGTAAAGTGGGACATTTTTGCACAAGTAGGACATTATACACACGAGTTGGACATGTGTACAGGGGAATAGGACTTTTCTAAACTAGATTTGGACATTGCTACAGGATGGGGGAACATTGCAACACGAGATTGATACATTTGTACGGGAATGGGACATTGCTATACGGGAGGGGGACATTGCTACACGAGAGTGAGACATTGCTGTACGGGAGTGAGACATTGCTATACGGAAGTGGGACATTGCTATACGGCAGTGGGGCATTGTTACACGAGAGTGGCATATTGCTATACGGGAGTGGGACATTGCTACACGAGAGTAACACATTGCTATAGGTGAGTGAGACATCGGCACATGAGCGTGGGACATTGCGACACGAAAGTGGGACATTGCTATACGAGAGTGGGACATTGCGACACGAAAGTGGGACATTGCTACACGAGAATGGGACATTTCTGCACAAGAGTTGGATATTGCTATACGTTAGTGTAACATTGTTACACAATAGTTACACTTGTACACAATTGTGATATGTGTACGCGAGTGGGATATTTATAACCAGTGAAATGTTTGTGCGCGACTGGAATATTCGTAAAAAAGTGGGATATTTGTTCAAAAGAGGAATATTTGTACAAAAGAGGGAAATGTGTGAGGGACAAGTTGGATATTTGTACACGAGTGGAAACATTTTAAAGAATTCCAATAACCAAAAATACATTTAACAGCATGAAAGATACACTTCTGTCAAAGAAGATATCTCAGAACTTCGAAATGAAGATAATGATGAGATATTTGTACACGAGTGCGATATTTGTACACAAGTGAGATATTTGTACACGAATGAGATATTTGTACAATAGTGGGCTATTTGTACTCAAATCAGATATTTGTACAAAAGTGGGATATTTGTACAAAAGTGAGATTTGTGTACCCGAATTAGACATTTGTAAAAAAGTGAGATTTGTGTACACGAATGGGATATTTTACAAAAGTTGGATAATTGTACACGAGTGGAATATGTGTATAACAGTAGGATATTTGTTGGGTTTCGTCTCCATCGTTCGTTTTCAAACTTCCAGTACGAAGCCTTGAATATGGCTTTACAAGTAGCCGGATGTTGTCGGAGAACGGAATACGTTGTGTCGTAATTTACAGCTTGACTGCGATTTTTGCACCTTTCTGTCCCACCCACCCGACTTCTGCAGGCATGTCTGAGTACCGGGTAAGCCGTATCTTTGTTCATATTTTCTTAGCCAGTCTGCTAATTTGCAGCCTGTTATCCAACCATGGTTTGTGCCTGGTAGGACCATTCTTCCAGTCGACCCAGTTGTAAATAGGTACCTGGCGTATGGGTCGGGGAAGGTAGAAGTGGCAAGGAAGAGAACTGGACACCACCTCACAAAGGCTGGGGGCTAGTACATGCAGAGTTATCTATAACCACGGCGACAATTGGTACCATGGGACTAACCTTTACCCTATGAAAAACTCTAGACTCCATATCCACATGTACCTGCTTTATTATTCTATTGAAGTGAGCCATTGTAGTTTCCAGAGTCGTTCCTTATACATGCAATTAAAGGCGTTTTCATAGTCAAACGAATTGAAGTACATACTTAAATTTCATTCAAATATCTGCTCTGTGATTATGGGCAATTTGGTTATCTGGTCTGCAGATGAACTGTTTTGTTTGACACCTTACTCTGCATCGTTCTTTAGGCTTTCAATTATAACTCTGTTCAATGTTTCATCAACTACTAATACGAACGTTATTTCTCTGTAATGTTTACGTTCGAGTAGATCGTCTTTCTTTTTGGTAACTTAGCCAGAAAACCGTATCTCTATTTGTTCAGAATATTTTATATATGCAATATATTTCTAATAAATAAAATGGTAAAGCATATTGGTATATGCTTGAGTATTAAATCTTTCGAATGCGAATTTACTCCTTGACCATTCTTTAGTTATCTTATCACAGCTGATTTTGAAGTGTTCTTCAGAAGGCAAAATGTCAAGTGGTTTGATTGGTGGTAACCTATTTAGGTGCTGTTCACAGTATTCCGAACATATTTCTTTGTCTGTCTTTCAAGTTATGTTATTCTGCTGTCCAATTTTTTTGTTTGGATAGGGTATGCGCAGTTGTCGGTATTTTCCTGAAAGTTCCATGTTTTCAGTTTTCATTCAAGACGGTTACACTTTCCTCTAGCTGCAGCTACTTCGTCATTGGTAGCCACCTTATCCTGGTAGCTCCTCTTGTCTACCGTAATGTTTTTTTTAAAATCTTTGCTTACTTCTGTAAAGTCTTTACGTGTCTTAGTCTTGGTGACAAGTTTTTATTTTGAGTAATGCCACTTTGTTGTTGTCTCTTCAATCTCCGTGAGAGTTTTGGCCGTTATCTAATCTTTGTGTTGTCGTTATTTTTTACCCAAGTTTTCTTCGCATGTTTTCCAGACCTTGTTTAGCTGTTCCCATTTTTCATCAATACCAACCTTTATGTCTAGCTGTTTCACTGACTGAAATTTATTGCTGAATTAGCTAGTTAGTCGCCGGATCATCATCATCGCTTTCGGGACAAGTCCATACGCTCTCAGATCTCATCCTTAGTATATCTGCCAGCACATGATGACCAAACGTTCCGGTCTTGTGCTGGTTTACCAAACGTTCCGGGCCTGTGCTGGTTGACCACACGTTCCGGGCCTGTGCTGGTTGCCCACACGTTCCGGGCCTGTGATAGTTGACCAAACGTTCCGGGCCTGTGCTGGTTGACCAAACGTTCCGGGCCTGTGCTGGTTGACCAAACGTTCCGGTCTTGTGCTAGTTGACCAAACGTTCCGGTCTTGTGCTGGTTGACCAAACGTTCCGGTCTTGTGCTGGTTGATCAAACGTTCCGGTCTTGTGCTGGTTGACCAAACGTTCCGGTCTTGTGCTGGTTGACCAAACGTTCCGGGCCGGTGTTGGTTGACCCCGCTATCCGGGCCTGTGCTGGTTGACCACGCGTCTTTGTATCGATTGGTGAGTGTGATGTTGAACTCCTTATTTCACAATCTCTTTTGAATTATCCCATATTACGACCAGGCCTGTCGACTGAGTTGTTCTATTCTTTCATTATTTAATCTTAACTTATGACAATTACTACACTGTGATCTGAAGCGACACCCGCCCCAATGTAGACTGTGTCATCATATAAAGTTCGGTTTCATTTCATATTTTCGCTGATGTGGTAAATCTGATTGTGCGTTACATGATCTGGGATACCCATGGGCCTTATGGATCTTCTTTTGTTGAAGTATGCTTCCTCCAAATCTATGGTGGTGTCAGGCGCAACACTCTGCAAATATCTTCTGTTGTCATTCATTACTCCAAGACATTTTGTTATTATAATCTCTTCGTATCTTCCCGTGTGCTCTCCTATTTTATCATTAATAATCCTATAACAATTGTTATATCTTTTGAAATTGTCTGATTCTATAGATTGTGGAATCTGTTAAAGAAACTTGATTTTAGTGACTTTTTTCTTTTCCATTAGTTAGATAGTAACATTGTATGATTTTTAACTTTATTTTTGATTTGAAATCCTGAAGTACGTCACAATCAGTCTTGATTCAGATACAGGCCACTCACTAAGAGCACTCTGGGTTTATGATGTAGGTTTAAATCCTACCCCTTCATTGTATGGTGTATTCTCTTCTTTGTGACCTGGACATATAATTGTTTCGTCTAATGTTAACTGTACGTCACCTGTGTACATTTTATTTGTTACCCCAAGAAAGCTGATGTTATATTTTTAGCTCTATTTCCAATTAGCTGTTTTTCTCGTCTCCCACGTGGTTTTCGCATTCTACAGCAAAGAGTCAGGGGATCTTCCTTGTCTGTAGAAAGCAGGTCACCTAGTTCCTTGCAGCTTTTGCTGGTCCGTGTCAAAATCGATGTTTAAAGGCCTTTCTCTTTCAAGGTCTCTTTCACTAGATATGTTGCTGGATGTTTTTGTAGCATGATGGTTTCTCTTTTTTGAGACTGGGGGAGGAGAGGGTTGGGGGGACCAGTTCAAAGTCTATTTAGTAACTTCCATGTTGCGTAGGGCAGGTGATGTCCAGGCGCAGGTTCCTCCTGTAACTCGATCAAGGGGACCTGTGTCAGCTGGTTCCAACTTTCAATGCGTTGATTTTATGGACTAGTCTGCAGGGGGCTGGGTTAAGTGTAACAAACTTTGTCATGGCTTTAGTCTTGGGCACTGCACCTGATGTCTGAACATAGAGTGTCTTGGGTCATTTACCAGTTTTTCTTTTTTTTATCGCTTACGCGACAGTTCTTCGTATTTCTGGTGGCCCTATGCCGATTATGTGGTATATTTTTTTAAGTTGGTGTAGGTTTTAAGCATCCAGTAAGTAAACGGCCTGTCTCATTTATCGCTGTATCTATATTTTTGACACGTGCAGAGTTCTTTCAGACTGGTGCTGCGTATTCAGCTGTAGAGAAACACAGAGTGAGTGCTGATGTTCTGAGTACACATGGCTTTGCTCTCCATCTTGTGCCAGTCAGTTTCCGTATGATACTTTTTCTAGCATGTATTTTCTGTTTTGTCTCCTGACAATTTCCGGCATAGTACAGCGTGTGGTCCAACTTTACTCCCAATTATTTGGGGGCCGTCCTGTCCTGGCCATTCGATCTGCAACTTTCTGTTTGTCTCTCTGTTTCTGAGATGATAGGCACATATTTGCGTTTTTCTGGGGTTTGGTTTGAGGAAATATTTATGGTTATAATGAGTAAGGGCATCAAAAGCGATTCTCGTTTCTGTTCGATTTCTTCGAAGCTCGTTCCCTGAGCAAGCTACTGCTGTATTATCAGTATATGTGAATTTTGTCAACTCTGTATCTATAGGTTGAACGTTGATGTATATATAATAAAGCAAAAGTGCCAGTTTAAATATCTGGGTTCGATTGTCCTTGATGAGGGATCAAAATGTGAGGTACCAGAATAGCGCAGGCAATAGCGGCGCTTGCCCGGCTTAACAAAATCTGGCAAGATAATTATTAGCAATATGCACCAAAATCAGATTAATGCGTACACTGGTCCTGTCAATATTCCTCTATGCTTGTGAGACATGGACAGTTACAGCTGACCTTCAGCGAAGGATACAGGCCTTGGAGATGAGATGCTTCCAAAGATTTTTAAACAAAGATCGAGTTACAAATGAGGAAATACGAGATACAATTACAACAGCAATAGTGCCTTTTGAAGACGTCTTGGCAACTGTCAAAAGAAGAAAACTCGATTGGTACGGTCACATCTCGAGATCAAATGGTCTTGCAAATACGATCCTCAACGGAAAGGTGTAAAGCAGACGACGAAGAGGCCGTCCCAAAAAGAGGTGGGAGGATAACATAAAAGAATCGACCAATCTCTGACCCTAAGAGGCACAAGCAGCAGCCGTTGACAGAGAAGGCTGGCGTGGGGTTGGTAGGATGTCTTTATGTGTGCCCCAACGACCTCGCCGGTTACAGGAGGACCTGACCCTAACCTGAAGTGCCAGAACACTTCCCTGTGCCAGCCCTGTTTTGTTTCACTTGTTTTAAACTCTCCAAGTGGCGCAGAATCGCCTATTCTGCAGGATACAGTTCAGATCAATGGACATTTTCTTAAAATCGCTGTTCAGAAAATAATGGGGCTATTTAAGCCTCACACAGCCACACACATCCATCCGACTTAGTTGCAAGGGAGTGCCAAGCTCTGCTCATCAGACATTGCTGTCTGTATGTACCGGTGGATTTATCTGAAGATAAATACTATTAAACTACAGTGCCTAAGAAACTTTTACTGCCCAAAGCAGACTATCAAGCTAGGAGAGGAAACCATCGAGGATGTCAACTATATCTATCTAGGTCAACAAATTAACGCCAAACACAAAATCGACCACGAAATCTATAGACAATCAAAAGCAATTTGGTATTCCTTTAACGCCATTAAGCCAATACTCCAGGAACTGAAAGACACCACGGCAAGAGAACACAATGTCAATGTCATGGTCATTCCAGCAGTGTGGAGCTCTCGCCAAACAGATGCCGAGAAGCTTCGATATCTCGGAGAGCAGTGGAAAGGCGATTACTAAAAATTTCGATTCGGGATAAAATCCGGAACGAAGAAATTCGACATCAAACTTTGTTTCGGGACGCTGTGAAAGCAGCAATATCACGCTAACATCGCTGGACTGGACATGTCGTACGTATGTCTGACACGCAGAACAACGTTTTGATGGCCATATACCTGTATACTTCCACAGGGTCAGCCACCCATGCGATGGCGAGGCAAACTTGCCAAAAATCTTGATCGGCATTGGTACAGCACTAAAAAATCTGAACGCTTACAAAATATTATTGCTGTCCTTGCATAGGGAACGGTGAATGTGGTATAGAGAAACAACGTTTTTCGGTTCAAGTCTTTATAAATACCCGACAAGACCTGACCGAACTGCACCTAGTAAACATACGTATGATGCGCATTATGACGTAACTTCTGATGTAAACATCACATTCCAACCGTTAAGTTTGCACTTTTTCATTATCTTCCGACTCATAGTTTCCTCAGCAGACCGTTGCAAACATCACGGCTGTGATACGGAATCCGTTCAGAGTTGATCAGCGAGCAGTGATTCGGTTTCTAACAGCTGAATGATGTCGACCAGTTGACATTCTTCGCAGAATGCAGGCAGTGTATGGTGAGAAAAGTGTGTCGAAGACAACAGTAATAAAGAACAGGACAACCATGTTTAAAGAAGGATGTGAGTTAATGGCAGATCTTTCTAGACCAGGTCAGGCACATATTGTTTTGTCAGAAGTTGATATAATAGAATAAAAGGTCGCACTAGTAGAGACTGTGACACAAAATTCAGCTTTCTAGATGATGAGGAGGTTGGTTAAAATATGAAAAACTGAATCAAGATGCTGATCAGCGCATGAGCTGCAGTGGTCAGCGACCCATATCTAACTGCTAGCATCAGGGCCAGCAAACCAGAGTTGCCAAGACCCTTCTACACCTCCACGCGGGGATCCTGGATAACAGGCTGCAGCAGGGCAGACTAGCTAAAGAGAAGGGATCGAAGAGTTAATGCTAACCGGGTTCTCAAAAACTGATTGCTGAAGTCGGAATGTGTTGAACCGTAAGGTGCAAATATCACAGTCAAGCTGTAAACTACGTCACAACGCATTCCGTTCTCTGGACTACATTTTGCTACTTAAGCCCTTTCAGGGTTTGGTAGCGGGAGATTAAGAATGAACCAAGCCAAAATATGAAAAACAAAAAGTACTCACAAACAGATAACGGGGATGTCAAGTTAAATAAAGGCTTGTAACACGCAACTGCTACTTTGAAGACGCAATTAAAAAGTAATTCTCTAAATAAGTGTTTACAATTTAGCAACAATTTAGTAAATCGATTAGATTAGAAAAAAACACACACACAAAAACTACATCTAATCGCCACCTTCCTCTCTGGATTCGATATGGTAAAAACAAAACAACTACATCTAATCGCCACCCTCTTCATGTAGCAAAAATCAACAATGAAAAGTAACTATCTAAATTTTATTATATTTGCCCAACTTTTCTAGCAATTATGTAGGGACAATTAGCATTATTGGTCACCCTCCATTAACTTTTTTGGCTGGTGTAGGACAGTACTAAACAATTTTAGACAGTCTTATTATCGATGTTATAAACTTGCGATGTATTTGGATGATAGTGAGCAAGAATCCACGCTGATCATCATCTGCACTCTCTGGTCCCGAGCTATCTTGGACCAGTGGCAAGAACTATTTCAAGACGACTGGAGGTAACTCAGGATGTATGCACTTTAGTCCCGACCTCCCTTGAGATCAGGAGTCGCTTAAAACTTGCGGGATTCGATCGCTCACCGTTTCTGTTCATAGCTTTGAGAGGCGAGTGCCTTACCTCTCGACCACAGTGACACCCGCACTTATACAGACACACACACACACGCACGCACGCACGCACGCACACACACACACACACACACACACACACACGATAGTCATAAAGTTACCCTTACAAGAAGAGCATTTTGTAAGAAGCGGTAAACATCCCCACTGATAACGAGCGCATATATTTAATTAAAAAAGTCAGTCTATCCGCAATTTGCAGCTGTCAGGCGTGGAATTCACACAACGCGACAGCAGAGGAACTCGATGTTCAATTTCATCATCATGTAGCATCTCCTATATAGAACGTCGCCCCCATCACAGTCTGAAAGAAACTCTTTCCCTTGCCAAAACTCCAGCCTCCACCACAGTCATACTCAGGCATTCCTAGACATCCTGGTACCATCGTTTTCTTGGTCTACCCCTGCCTCTTAGGCCGGGCACCATACCCCCCATCACTGTTTTTTCAAGACCAACTGGTGTAAAAACGTGTTCACGTGATCTCAATCAGCGATCGAATCATCCGCACCGAAATCAGAGATCGCAATTTATTTCGTCACGTTCGCGAATCAATTTATTTCGTCACGTTCGCGACTCAATTTATTTCGTCACGTTCGCGATTAAATTTATTTCGTCACGTTCGCGAATCAATTTATTTCGTCACGTTCGCGAATCAATTTATTTCGTCACGTTCGCGAAGACAGGGCAGTTCGTTATATGTCCACTTGACCCTAGTAGCTGTTTCGCAAATATTGTTGAGCCGATAATGTGCGTATACCGGACAACAGTTGGGCACTCAGAACATTTAGGGCGTGTAGGCCCATACTGCAGCCAACCCATAGGTATGCGAGATAGTTGCTTAGAAACCTGTGTTCAGAAGGGGAGACACACCTTTGATCAGGCAATACATACTAATGTTAGTGAGGGTCAGGTAAAACATACTGGACATATTGATGTTAGTGCGAGTCAGGTAAAACATACTGGAGATACTGATGTTAGTGCGGGTCAGGTAAACCATACTTATGTTAGTGCTGGTCAGGTAAAACATGCTGATGTTAGTGCGGGTCAGGTAAAACATACTGATGTTAGTGCGGGTCGGGTAAAACATACTGATGTTAGTGCGGGTCAGGTAAAACATACTGATGTTAGTGCAGGTCAGGTAAAACATACTGAACATACTGATGTTAGTCCGGATCAGGTAAAACATACTGACGTTAGTGCGGGTCAGGTGAAACATACTGGACATACTGATGTTAGTGCGGATAAGGTAAAGCAAACTAGCCAGACATGTTAGTACGGGTCATATAAAACATACTGATGTTAGTGCGGGTCAGGGAAAACACACTGTTGTTAGTGCAGGTCAGGGGAGACACACTGATGTTAGTGCGGGTCATATAAAACATACTGATGTTAGTGCGGCTCAGGTAAAGCAAACTAGCCAGACATGTTAGTGCGGGTCATATAAAATATACTGATGTTAGTGCGGGTCATATAAAACATACTGATGTTAGTGCGGGTCAGGTAAAGCAAACTAGCCAGACATGTTAGTGCGGGTCTTATAAAACATACTGATGTTAGTGCGGGTCAGGTAAAGCAAACTAGCCAGACATGTTAGTGCGTGTCATATAAAACATGCTGATGTTAGTGCGGGTCACGGGAAACATACTGATGTTAGTGCGGGTCATAAAAATATACTGATGTTAGTGCGGGTCAGGTAAAGCAAACTAGCCAGACATGTTAGTGCGGATCATATAAAACATGCTGATATTAGTGCGGGTCAGGGGAAACATACTGAACAGACATGTTAAGTGCGGTCAGGTAAAACATACTCACCAAGACCATCATCTCACTCCCGTGCAGTTCTATATGGAAATACGCTGTTTAATAAAAGTATGTCTAACGACGTGGGGATCGACGTGATCCCTATAGCAGTGAGCAACACGCAGATGAAGCCAAGCATAGAACAACCACCTGGAGTAACCCTGCCCATCTTCACCTGCAGGCTCGGGATGTGAGGAAAGGTATTGCAAAACGGGGCGTAACGCACACAATAGAATAATGTTACTCATTGTGGACATTCACTCAACAACAACAACAAGAAGAGGACCTGAGTTCGAAATGATTCAATACTGCAAAGGTCGGCTTGTCCACTGACCAATGTTTGCTATCTCGCATACCGCACACCTGCCGGACTGAAGCCAATGACGTTGTTATATTGTGATTCAGATCAATATCCTGATCAGTGAATAGTGGTTGTCTGCTCGAAACAAAGGCGGTAGGGATACTGCCATACGACATTTTCCCACTGCTTGGGTAGTCGAGGGGTTTTGATGGCTTTTGGACTACTCGACCTGTAATATAGGAATGAATAGGAAAATAATCCATCATTATGGAATTCAGAACAAAAAGATATCGAAGCAATAAAGTCTTTTCAATTGTGTTCTGGTTATAACGTAATCGTGGTCACTGCAGACTACTAGAACATCTTTACCGACTAAAGATCTCACACACCGATAAATGCCGGTGGAACAAGGGGTCCAAATCCTGAACATATTCTAAATGAATGCCCAATCTATAGGGAAATGAGATACTAGACCTGGCCGGAGGGTGTGGAGCTGAGACATAAGCTGTGGGGCAGCCATCAGACCTTGTGAAGACCACAGATATCACCGTGGCGACTGGACTACAGAGATAGCATGACTAAAAGATCTTGAACGCAAAGAAGATGGAAAAGTAGCTACTGGAATATACCACAAGACTTCACAAAAAGCAGGAAACATTCAAATTGTTTCCACTACTGGTTCCATTAAGAAAAACATTTCTTGTTCGTCAATACATTACAAGGGGGGGTTCTAGTCAAAACGGGACTATTTGTTGTAGTTATACCTGAATGTCATAACGTGCTGGAACTATTATCAAAGTTGAGGGAATTTGTGCCCTATTACTGCTAGGTGGCGAACTTGCCATGGACCAGTCGATGACAGAAAAATAAAAATGGTGGACAAAGCTGTTAATGCTTGCATGTAACAACGTGTTGTGATGAAGTTTCTTGTGAAAGAAGAGGCGAAACCTACGGAAATGTAAAGAAAACTGCAATCTCATGACGGGTATGGGACACTCAGCCGCAGTGAAACATTTGAATGGTGTAAACGTTTTAGAGAAGGTCGCACATCCGTAAGTGATGATCCCGGCCGCGGTGGCTCTCAACACACCACAGTAATTTCTGTGAATATCCAGATTGTGGACGCCTTCGCCTGTAAAATCGACGCATAACCTGCCACGAAATTGCACAAGAGCCAAGTCTTTCTTTGGGTACGGTGAACTTCATTATTCATGATAATTTGTGTTTTCAGACGTTTTTTACACGTTGGGTGCCAAGACAGCGTTTCACTTTTTACCGTCAGAAGGCTTCAAGCCTACACTGAATTGAAGACACGTGTCTGGGAGGTCAGCATTTCAGCGCTGATGAAGTGAAACAGGTAGTCCTGGATTGGTTGAGATATACAGACAAAACTTTCTACGCTGTAGCTTTTCAAGCATTACTTAAACGTTGGGATAAGTGCATAAATGTTGCAGGAGATTATTACGAAATATAAAAGACTTTTTGATATTTTTTTAAACATTGTTTGTTATTCTTTGAAAAAAGCCCCGGTTTTACACGAACCGTCATCGTACGTTTTCATCCCTTGCAAAAATGTTGCATACAAAAAATGACCATTCTCAACCAGCAGTGATTTACAACATGTTATAAACATTGAGTGCATAGTTTGTGAACCACGTGTGAGATCGGCCATATTACAGCCAATAGGAGGCCATACCAAAATGTATTTCATAACCATTTTAAGATTGATGTTAAATAAAAGACAGCCTTGCAGCCACAACGACCAGAAAGACACGTAACCACATATTGAAGGAACAACAGAATTGAAAGTAAACATGAACATCGCATTCAAACCAAGGATATCATGTTGACAAAAAATGAGAACACCACATGGGAAGAGTGTCAACCAAATTAAACGAAAATCAGTCCCAAATAAATTAAAACTTCTGACTGAAATAATGAAAAAACCTACATGCAGGTAGTGACTCTCAGTTAGTAGTTAAAAATAACCATGGGATCATATAATATAATATTCGATATCAGTGGCGTTTTTACTGAACGTATGCACATGTTTGCTTTATTATGTGATCTGAACAATATGATTGGTTTACCAGTAATGGACAAGCTCTATAAACGTAATTAAACAAGGAGAAAGCCAAGGCTAGTAAGTTGTAACAAGAGAAGAGAACGCAAAGGCAATTCACTATTAATTAGGTTTTCTGAGTTCTTCTTGTTGTTGAAAACCATAATAACCAGTTAATTTAACTTTGGACGACATTACTTCAGTGACGGATTACACCTCAATGTGTTTTTGAAAGAGTGGGCAGTATCCACCTAACCGTATGAGATCCTCAGTATGTTTACCACTATAGAGATTCTCTAAAAAACTTACAAAGAAATTGTTTTAGAGACTGTTGTCGCTGCTCTGGTTTCTGTGCGGAGATACCGAACGTCTCAAGTTGATCACTGTTGTTTTAAAAAAATATTGTGGAGCGTCTAGCCTGGGCGACAGTGAGTTGGTTTTTAAACTGGCATTACATCATGCCAGTTGTTCGAGTTCACAGAAGAGCAGAACAAAATCAGGGCCGTAAATCGCGCCTGGTACGACCGGTATCCCAGACCATACAGCTGTTAATGGGTATCTGACTATGAACTGGCTACCCAACCTCACATATACTGCGACTTATATAGTATATATATATATATATATATATATATATATATATATATATATATATATATATATATAGCATATACTAGTACGTGAATAGTTATCTTCATCCTCGACGGCAATTGTTGCCATGGGACTGACCTTTACCTTAATCTTTACCTTTACCTTTAATGTGTTAAAATTAACCTCTTTTGTCTTCAAATATGTTAAAGTTGACAGCTGTTTTTTTACTCCAGAAGAGTGATCCTTTTATAGCTCTATGGATGCTTTTACAGACCAGATGTAAAGACGTAAACAACATCTAAGAGGACTGATAAAAGAATAGGCAAACTAGAAGAAACCTTTGGAAAGGAAGCTATCAGAAAGGACATATGTTGTGAAATAACAAATGTTTTTCAGAAATAATCGAGAGAGTGAATATATTCAGTGTATGGGACCACTTTATGGCAAACATGACGGATGTACTTCGGGTGTAATATTAAACGCAGAATTTACGATGCATTAATCACCACACTTCACGCAAAGCGAAGATCACCAACAAATATTCGCCATGAGCTTCGATCAGAGGTCAGCCGCTTCAACTCTATCCATAAACGGTCTTTACTCTATCTATTTGCCTCCACTTCACTTGCCTAGCTGTACCAAGGTCTTCCTCTCTTACGCTTTCCGTCGGATTCCAGTACAGACACTGTCGGGTAATGCCACAATCCCTCTTCAAAGTGTGGCTTTTCCATCCCAATTGTCTCTTCTTCATCTCTTGCGCCACCTACACCGGGTTCTTCTTCTTCTTCGTCTTCTTCGTACACTGCCAGCCGTCAGACGTCAACATGTATTTGTTCGAAGAAAGCAGCTGTCATCCTGAGGCTGTCGACACTGCCATAGAGCTTGTCTAGTACTGCCACTGGTGATGGCCATGTGTGCTTTCTCTGGTTCTCGTATGTCGGGCAGTTTTGTAGCAGGTGTTCAGCGGTCATTTTTCCTGTACAACAAGTGCATTCGTCAGTGCCACCTATTTTCAGTTTCTGGAATAGGTGGTACCTCAGTCTGTTGTGGCCTGTGCAGAGTCTGAAGACCACAACCTGCTCTCTTCTGTTCAACTGGTAATAGGCATCATTTTTTGTGTAGCCATTATGTTCTGTTTCCCATTTGGCCATGTATCTGGCCCTAATAAGCCTTTTTGACTCTCCGTAGGTCACACTAGAATCTGGTTGTGGTAGTCTTGCACCTTCTTTTGCCAGTCTGTCTGCCTCCTCGTTGCCTTGGATGCTACAGTGGGATGGAACCCACTGTACCACTACTCTTTTTGGTGCGGACTGCTGGCATAGTTGACAGAGTACTGCTCTTAAATCATTAAGCTCAGTATTTTTCTGGCTTTTTAGTGCTGCAACTACGGCCAGGGCATCTGTAAACAGGATTACAATGTTAAGAAACAATGTTAAGGAAAGATAGGATAATTGGAGACAAGACTAAGGGAGGTGGCGTTTTATTATACTGCAAAATTCTGTTAATATAACGATCAAAGATTATTTATCATGTGGTAACAAAAATGAAAGTGTATGGGGAGAAATAGAAAGTGGGGGTGAAAAAGAGACATGGATACAGCGGGATTAAGATCAATCTGTATTACAGAGGAAATGGTTTTTAAAAAATTGGAGGGGTTGAAGGTGAATAAATGTCCAGGTCAAGATGGTATTCACCCAAAATTGCTGTATGAAATTAGAGACCAACTAGCAAAACCATTGGCTATATTATGTTCTCAATCACTTACAAAAGGGATTGTTCCACGAGATTGGAAAGATGCAGGAGTGATCCCCTTATTCAAAAAAGGCAAAAAATCAGATCCGGAAAATTATAGACCGGTGAGTTTAACGAGCATAGTCTGTAAATTGTTAGAGTCAATAATCAAAGAAAACATTGTAATGCATTTAGAAAAATTTAATCTAATTAGAAATAGTCAGCATGGGTTTACTAGAGGGAGATCATGCTTAACAAATCTATTAGAATTCATGGAGAATTGGTTAACGGGAAGAAGGCAGAGGGTGGGCATAAATAAGGAGTACTCTGAGTGGAGTGAAGTAAAAAGTGGTGCTCCACAGGGCTCGGTTTTGGGACCAATTTTGTTCTTGATATTTATAAATGATTTGGACATTGATATGAGATCCATGATTGCAAAATTTGCTGATGACACAAAATTATGCAGTAGTGTCTCATCTAAAGCGGAAGTGGATACATTGATGTCGGATTTAGATAAAATTCGAGAATGGTCTGTTAGCTGGCAAATGGAGTTTAATGTAGATAAATGTACAGTCATCCACATGGGTAGATCCGATATGGAACATAATTACAGAATGGGAGAAAACAATATTAGAAAGATAGATAAGGAAAGGGACCTAGGGGTTATAATAGATCATACAGGAAAGGTGAGTGAAGTAAAGGTAGCAGTGAAAAAGGCAAATGCAATGTTAGGTATGATAAAAAGAAATATTAAACATAGGAGCAAGGAAGTGATCGTCAAACTGTATAAAGCTTTAGTTAGACCTAGATTGGGGTACTGTGTACAGGTGTGGAGTCCTTATCATAGAGGGGACATAAACATGCTAGAAAGAATACAAAAAAGAGCGACAAAGATGATAGTGGGATTCAAGAATTACAGTTATGAGGAACGACTCAGAAAAACCGGCCTGCAGTGTCTCGAAGAGAGAAGAATTTGTGGTGACTTAATACAGGTTTATAAGATGATCAGAGGAATCGATAAATTAGACTATAACAATTTTTTTTTAATACAGCCACCTACAATAACACGAGGGCATAGCTACAAGCTGACTAAAGAGAGGTCCAGGTTAGATATTAGGAAATATTTTTTTAGTCAGAGAGTGGTGTCTGCTTGGAATGCATAGCCAGGGGAGGTAGTGGAGGCAGGGACAGTTAATGCATTTAAGAATAAACTGGATACGCATAGCTTTTAGAGCAAGGTGATGTAAATGTAACTGGTTGTATACAGACTCTGCAGGGTCTTCTAAACCAGTATAAAGACGTTAAGTTAAGTTAAGGACTATCTGGCTTTCATTGCTTTCGTCTGTCAGCATTGCTTCTACTGCAGTCCTCAGTTCCTCTGCCTCCGATCTGAAATTGCTTGAGAATTTTCCAGTTGCCACTGACAGTGTTATTTTTCTACCATTTGGTAGGCCCAGGAATACCCCTGCCCCTCCGTTCTATGTTGTGTTTGTTACAGAATCGTCGGTGTATGCATGGGTCCAGTCCATGCTAGGGTAGTTTTCCGCTATGTACCTCAGGGTTATGTCTCTTCTTTATTTTTAAGTCTGGCTGTTCTTGTTTCCAATACCTGGTATATTTTCTACAACCTCCGGAATGATTTGCTACTTCCGAGTGGGTTTACGTACAGTAGGGATAGGCTTTGGTATTGTTACGGTGTTCATAGGGTCTTCGCTCATCTTTGCTTTGGCTATTTCTGCAAAAGTTTATCCGCTTTAGTTTCTCATTTCCAAATCTATTTAGTCTCCAATGCATTGGATAGTCTGTCAGTCTTCTGAGTTTCTCTGCTTGCTGTTAGGCTCTGCAATCTCTTCTGTCGGTCATGGATTGCAGACTTGTAATCTTTTCAAGTTCTACAATTGGCGTAATTCATGCCTCCTGTTATAACTCTCATGACTTGGTTTTTAAGTTTGCTAATTTTATCAAAGTTCGCCTTTGCTGCTGTTGTCCCTGCCACAATGCCATACTCGAGAACTGGTCTCACTCTTTCAGTGTACAGTTTCTTTAGTATTCTTTCGTCTGCTCCACAGCTTGTGCCAGCAAATGTCCTCATGATTGCCATTATTTGTCTGGCTCTCATTCGCTTTCTCTCGATCTGACTTTTCCATGTCATTCACCGATCAAATGTGACTCCCAAGTAGTTTGGGTTGTCGTTTGGCCGCAGATATTTGCCGTTAAGACTTATTTTGGCTGCACCTGGTTCGACCTATGCCACAGATCGATATTTGTGACCTTATCATACCGCTTGAAACCGTTTCCATGGAGGGTTACGAGGAAGATCCAGTAAGGTTTGTAGTCTCGTCGTTTGCCACACTTGATTGATGCCTTGGCGGCTTGAACACTTTAAACATTTTTGTTTCTGTTGTTTGTTCTTGCGATAGTTTGACAAATCTAAGCAGCCGTTTCCTCAAAGAGAACCCAGTTTGCCTTTTTGAATTTTGAGCTGGGAACCATGTTATATCGCTTCTCACTATATTGCAGTCATTTTGAGAGTGATTGACACATGGTCACTTCCTCCAAGTTGGCTGGTCATTATTTTTGTATAGTGATGCTTGTACTCCATGCTATGGAGCAGTAGGTTGATTTGACGTCTGGCTCGTTTATGGGGATGAGTTTGTTTTATTATCATCCAGTCTTCTAATTTCTCTCCTCTCTGATCTGTTGTCTCGTATCCCAAGCTTGGTGAATGGCTGTTAAAGTCTCTTACAATGAGATGTCTTTGTCCTTCAAGTTTCACCTTTTGGTTGTCTAGAGTTGTACCGTAATTGCTGTAAGAGCTTGTTATTGTCGTGTCACCATCAGGCATGAGCAGCATGGCTGTGAGGCATTCAATCTCGTCCTCTCTAGATCTGCTTGTCTCTATGGTTGGGATTGAAGTTTTCACAAATGTCATAATTCCCTATTTGATTCTCTCTGTTCTGTCTCGACGAAGGACTTATATCCACGAATGAAGAATTTGTGGGTTTCATTTAGATGGGTTTTTTTAAAATGCAGATTATTCGATATTCTACTTTCTGAAGAATTCTTGTATCTCCAGATTTTTGCTCCTTACTCCTTCTGCATTCAATTGAACAGCTGTAAGGCAGAGGGTTGCTTTGCCAGTTGCACTACTCTGCATTACCCCGGCCTTTAAGTTGGCAAGGGGCCGAATGATTGGGTGGTTCCTTCCGAGGTTAATGACCCGGCCCCGTTCATGCGGTTGTAGCTGTTATGGAAGTCGCCATAACGTTAGGTTAGATTGTCGCAAGACTATGCCTGTAGATGTAGTTCAAATTTTATTTCGGTGTTTGTACCATCGCAAACATACTCTGTCTTCGGCAGACCTGGCTGTGTTGTGTATTCTGGGTTATTTCCTACATCCTTTCTATCTCCCGGTGATGATCGCAAGGCAGGAAATTTGTTTAAAAAGGTTTCCTTTCCCGTGGATAGAGATTATAAGGGCTCTTGCTCGCTTGAATATACCCGTTATATAACATATGGGGTATTTAGTGGGGGCAATAGTTCGTCCTGCTGGGATGCATTGCCGTTTGATCCGCGACTGCTTATTTGTCCAAGTTATAACTGGCTTAGAGCACAGCTGACAAATCATATCTGTGGGGTCGTTCCCCTATTCGCCACCTGTGGACGCTACTGGTTAGGGTCGGTCCTCTCTGTCCTCCAGGAAAGAATGGACGAATCTCTGACCAGAGGTGGCAGGAAGAGGTCGTTGACAGAGAGAGAAGTTGTGGGGTTGTGGGGGATGCCATCACATGTGCGCCAACCACCTTACCGGTCACGGAATGACTCGACCTGACCTGAACAATTTATGTTTGTTATTTCCCATACTTTCAGTTTTTTATCAAATATTTAATTAAATTAAAATACTGAAAAATGTTAATGGTTATTGGGCACAATTTATATTTTACCCCAAAATGGTGGCGAAATCAAGCTTGCGTGTTATGTACGAGTGCGTATTATACACGAGATGTTATGGTAAATTGGCTGTAATCTATAAGCAGGCATATAGTAGGTTAGATTGTGGTATCGAGAATAAATATTAGAAAGCATCTACTGTTACTAATCAGTTTACCCAACTTTTCAAATATAATATTGTAAAGCCTCATTTTATAAATTTATAAATATATATATATATATATATATATATATATATATATATATATGTGTGTGTGTGTGTGTGTATATATATACATATATTTATATATACATATTTATATATATATATATATACATATATGTATATACATATATATATATATATATATATATATATATATATATATGTATACACATATAATAATTATGATAATAATAATAATTATAATACTAAACGCAACAAAATGCGCCTGACCTGGTCTCGGGAGATCCTACGTTAAGTCACATCCTTCTTTAAACATCGTTGTCCAGTTCTTCACTGTTGTCTTCGACACACTTTTGTCATCATACACTGCCTGCATTCAGCGATGAATGTCAACTGGTTGACATCCTTCGGCTGTTAGAAACAGAATCACCGCTCGCTGATCAACTCTGGACGGATTCCGTATTACACCCTCCATGTTTTCAACGGTCTGCTTACGCAACTATGAGTCGGTAGATAATGACATTTTGCAAACGTGACGGTTGGTATGTGCTGTTTACACCAGCAGTAACATTATCATGCGCATCGTACGTATGTTCACTTGATGCAGTTAGGTCCGGTTTCAGTTGAACACGCCTCGTATTTCAAAGAAGCGTGAAAGAAAGACTTCTTTGCGTGACTAGAAATGTATGGGAAAGGTCATCAGTGTAACTACGAGATATGGATTGCAGAATGAGGACATTGGAAATATGGTTGAAACCATCCCTTATTCTGAGTATATTTTCTAGGAGAAGATTCGATGGTTCGTCAATGCAATAGAAAGCATCCTGATTGTAATGGCCTACAAAGCTAGAAGAACTGGCTACAGGGCACAAGGAACGCCGCCCTTCATAGTAATATATGACATAAGAGCGAAGCTGCTTAGAAACAAATGACAATGACCGATGCGATGCACCTGGTCCTGGATACACGGTACTTAACAGCACAACCACCGAACAAATCAACTCAACTCAACTAAGAAGAAGCGGAATAGAATAACTAATAAGGGCAGTATTTGTAGTAGTAGTAGTAGTAGTAGTAGTAGTGGTGGTGGTGGTAGTAGTAGTAGTAGTAGTGGTGGGAGTAGTATTAGTAGTAGTAGCCGTAATAGATGTAGTAGTTGTCGTAGGAAGAGCAGAAGATGTACTAGGAGTTGTACTAGCAGTAGTAGTAGTATTTGCAGTAGTAGTAGTAACAGCAGTAGTTGTAGTACAGTAGTTGTAGCAGCAGCAGTTGCTACTACAACTGTGGTTGTTGTTGTTTTCAATGCCCACAATAGTAGGGCTAATCTGTTGTGTCCCTTGAAAAGGACATTAAGTGATGGGTTGCAGTAAGTTTCCTCACATACTGAGTGTGCTGATGAGGGGGACCGTCGTTCTCCAGGCGGTTGTGCTATGCTTGGCTTCATCTGTTGCTCACTACAACGGGGATCACGTCGATCACTTATCCCGTTAGCCAGGCTGCCATGAAAACATTCCGTTTTCAGATAGGGCTAACAGGAAGCCGAGGGGATGGTCTGAGCCATTATATTTACTTGACCCTGACGTACACGTCTGACCAGTATATGGTGCATGACCAGGCGTTAGTCGTCCTTCCCATTTGTAGTAGTAGTAATTGCAGTAGCAGCAGTAGTACCAGTAGTAGTAGTAGTAGTAGTAGTAGTAGTAGTAGTGGTGGTGGTAGTAGTGGTAGTAGTAGTAGTAGTAGTGGTGGTGGTAGTAGTAGTGGTGGTGGTAGTAGTAGTAGTAGTAGTAGTAGTAGTAGTAGTAGTAGTAGTAGTAGTAGTGGTGGTGGTAGTAGTAGTAGCAGTAGTAGTAGTAGTAGTAGTAGTAGTAGTAGTAGTGGTGGTGGTAGTAGT
Organism: Ariolimax columbianus; assembly: GCA_036924085.1. Classification (NCBI taxonomy): domain Eukaryota; kingdom Metazoa; phylum Mollusca; class Gastropoda; order Stylommatophora; family Arionidae; genus Ariolimax; species Ariolimax columbianus. The sequence goes on from JAVGWX010000005.1 coordinate 31,921,864, forward strand.
AGTAGTAGTAGTAGTAGTAGTAGTAATAGTTATTGTTGTTGATGTAGCAGCAGCAGTTGCATTAACACTTGTGGTAGTAGTGATAATGTTTATAGTAGGGGCAGTAGTAATAATAGTAGAAGTAGCAGCAGTATCCGTATCAGTAGCAGAAGTAGTTGTAGCAGTAGTAGTACTAGTAGTAGCAGTAGTAATAGCAGCAGTATTTGTAGTAGTAGTAATTGCAGTAGTAATTGTTGAAGCAGTAGTAGTAGAAGCAGTACTAATAGCAGTAGTAATTGTTGTAGCAGCAGTAGTAATAGTAGTAGTAGAAACGTATTCTCCCCTAATCAGAAAGCTCCCTTCTCGGCTAGCTATCTACACAGACAAACAAAGGATCCGTCCGTTCAAACACAGGACAAAGATACGACAGTAGTCCGAACTAGCCCGGGACGTATTCACCTGCTTCTTTTATCAATTTTATCTTAATCCTCCAGCGCATTGGTCGACGGGATCGAGCCTTTGTATTTCAAATGCCTAAATTGAAGATTTTACCCCACCAGTCTCCCACCCACGCCCATTGCCGAGGAGATTTGTTCGCAAAGAAGATAAAAGGTCATATCCTACGCCAGCGTCTATAGTTGCAGTTATTTCTGAATGTACGGGGACTCTATAGTTGAGACATAAGACACTAACCGATCAAAGTGACGAAAGGAAACATTGGGCGATCTTCTTCTTCTTCTTCTTCTTCTTCTGCGTACACAGTCAGACAGTAACCATTATTTTTTCGAAAAAAGCGGCGGTCATCCTGAGACTCTCGCCACTACCATAGAGCTTGTCTTGCAGTTCCACTGGCAATGGCCACATCTGCTCTCTCTGATCCTCGTATGTCGGGCAGTTCTGCAACAGAGGTTCAGTGGTCATTTTACCAGTACATTGGGCGATCGAATCCCAAGTCTCAAGAGAGGTAAGCCTAGAGTGCCTGCATCCTAGATTACCTTCAATCGTCTCGACTGATAGTCTTGCTACTGATCCAATGTAGCTCGGGACGAGAGAGGGAGCTTGATGACCAGCGCACTTACTTACGCATTATAATTCAAATATAGCGCACATCTTTTTTTTCTTTCTCTTTCTCTTCTTCTTTTCGCTTATCCCGTTTTGCCTTTCAAACAACTAGCGAAGAAGACAATCAAATACAGTCACGTTGTTTTCGTTGACTAGAGCAGAGGTTATCAAACTGTGAGTCGCGACTCTGAAGAGATCTGTAGAACGAGCCAAACTGTGTTCCTCATGCACAGTGGCATTCACCGCCTCAGATATTTCCGCAAGCCACCTTCTTATTAGTCGGTTTTAGACATTGAATCCGTTAAATCTAAATAGCATTTGCTTGTTGGGAGATGCTGTATAGTGGTAGTCATGTAAAGTGACTAACCCGTTTTAGCTGCTGTCTTTTGATGAAGTATAATACAGGTGTTGGTCCCACTAGTATCCTTATGTCATTGTTTCGGATCACGTCTCTCCTTTGTACACCCAATATTTTTCGCAGGCATTCCATATCTGTTGTGACGATTTGCTGTTTTACAATTGATGTTAGTGTCCAGTTTTGAGATTTTTAACATAGTTAAGTAAAGTAACCCATTGAATCACTGCCGTAGGGGTGTGAGGTGTTAGCGATATCACAAATCAAAGGCTCGGCTATATGAGGGCGGTAGCCATCTCCTCTTCCTCACCGCTTTTACTTCCCGTACTGAACCGGTACCCATTTAAGGCTGGGTCGACCCAGGACGTAAATCTTGTCAAGAGTGACACAAACAGCACGAGTAGATTCTAGTAAAAACAATACAGTAAATGAAAATAGTCGCGATATATGCGCGCTCGTTTTTCACGGTAAACGTACTCTGTTCGATCCCCGTTATTGAATCGCTTCAATAGACCCAGCTGTAAATGGGTACATGGGTTGTTGTTAGGGAAGGAAAAACAACAATGAAGGAAACTAACCATTCCACCTCATGGAAAAAAGCCACTTCATCCCCGACAGTAGTTCCTCCGATCACATAATTTCCTATACATGAATGTGGCCAGCTCTACCCACACAAACGTATCATGTGACTCCGTGGGGCCCACGGTAGCGCAGTGGTTAATGTACTGGTTCCCCAGTCAGGCCAACAGGGTTCAATCCCCAGAGAAATTTGGGAAGTAAAGGTGGCCATTATACAAAGAAATTGAGAAGTAAGAGTGGCCATTATGTGCAGTGGCTTTTTGTTTTTTAGTTTCAGCTTCCCAATCCCAACGCAGATTACGGTTACCAAGTATTATCTTTAACGAAAGCTCTAAATGGACAGCAGGAAACGTCTTTGGGAGAGTTTTGGCTACCAAAACCTGCGGTATTATTGTTATTTATGTTGTTTAATGCCCACAATGTGGAAGTTTACTTTGCACAGTTTTCTTGTAAATCAGTTATGAGTGTCCAAAAAATGATGCCTACTACCAGCTGAACAGAAGAGAGCAGGTCGTGGTCTTCAGACTCCGCACAGGCCACAACAGACTGAGGTACTATCTATTCAATAAACTGAAGATAGATGGCACTGACGAATGCACCTGTGGTACAGGGAAAATGACCGCTGAACATCTGCTGCAAAGTTGCCCGACATACGAGGACCAGATAAAGCACATGTGGTCATCACCAGTGGCAACACTAGACAAGCTCTATGGCAGTGTCGACAGCCTCAGGATGACAGCTGCTTTCTTCGAACAAATTCAAGTTGACGTCTGACAGCGTACGAAGAAGAAGAAGAAGAAGAAGAAGAAGAAGAAGAAGAAGAAGAAGAAGAAGAAGAAGGAGAAGAAAAAGAATAATAAGAAAACAAAGTTATGAGTGTCAAAGTTTTCTTGTAAATCAGTTCTGAGCGTTCTTTTCTTGTAAATCAGTTCTGAGCGTCTCTAAGTTTTCTTGTAAATCAGTTCTGAGCGGTGTTTTTTATGAATCAGTTCTGACCGTCTTTAAGTTTTCTGGTTAATCAGTTCTGAGCGTCTATATTTTCTTGTAAATCAGTTCTGAGCGTATTTGTTTTGTTGTAAATAAATTATGAGCGTTTATGTTTTCCTGAAAATCAGTTCTAAGCGGTGTTTTTTGTGAATCAGTTCTGATCGTCTTTAAGTTTTCAGGTAAATCAGTTCTGAGCGTATTTGTTTTGTTGTAAATAAATTATGAGCGGCTATGTTTTCTTGTAAATCAGGTATGATAGTCGTTTTATTGTAAATCAGTTCTGAGCGTCTATGTTTTTTAAAAATCATATCTAAGCGTCAATGTTTTCTTGTAAATCAGTTCTGAACGGCTATGTTTTCTTGTAAATCAGATCTAAGCGTCAAAGTTTGATTGCAAATAAGTTGTGAGCGTTGTTTTCTTGTAAATCAGTTGTGAGCGTCTCTAGGTTTTCTTACAAATCAGTTCTGACACCCTGTGTTGTCTTGTAAATTAGACCAAAGCGTCTATGTTTTCTTGAAAATCAGTTCTGAGCGTTGTTTTTCTTTTAAATCAGTTCTGAGCGTCTATGCTTTCTTGTAAATCAGTTCTGAGCGTCTATGGCTGAGTGTCTATGTTTTCTTGTAAATCAGTTCTGACCACCTTTGTTTTCTTGTAAATCAGATCTAAGCGTCAATGTTTTCTTATAAATCAGTTCTGAGCGTCTATGTTTTATTGTATATCAGTTCTGAGCGTCTATGTTATATTGTAAATCAGTTCTGATCGTATTTGTTTTCTTGTAAATCAGTTCTGAGCGTCTATGTTTTATTGTAAATCAGTTCTGAGCTTCTTTGTTTTCTTTTAAATCAGTTCTGAGCGTCTATGCTTTTTTGTAAATCAGTTCTGAGCGTCTATGTCTGAGCGTCTTTGTTTTCTTGTAAATCCGTTCTGAGCGTCTATCTTGTATATCAGATCTAAGCGTCTATGTTTTCTTGTAAATCAGTTATGAGCGTCTATGTTTTCTTGTAAATCAGTTCTGAGCGCCTGTTTTCTTGTAAATCATTTCTGAACGTCTATGTTTTCTTGTAAATCATTTCTGAACGTCTATGTTTTCTTGTAAATCATTTCTGAACGTCTATGTTTTCTTGTAAATCATTTCTGAAAGTCTATGTTTTCTTGTAAATCAGTTCTGAGCGTCTATGTTTCACTTCAGGAAAAAATATATATGTTACCTCATCATTTAACACGTGATCGTGAGCGCACTTACAAGGAAACTCTTTTCCTGTTGAAATAATAGTCGGATTGGATATTCTATGGTCATAGAATTACGCAGATGTGTTGGAATTCTTTTCAATATACTCATTGTAGGTTCTGCAGTAGCCTAGCTCGTTGGAATACTGAGAAAGAGTTACATCAGCTTGCCCGTTTGTTCATACACTACTTGGAGGTCATTATCTACAATGAAACCCAATAATTTTGATTTTTTTTTTCTGAGCTGCAAATATTTACCAGTTCATTGTGTAGTGCTATAGGGTGTGTATTTTTAAGTCTTTTAAAACGACTGTTAGAAAAATATACTTTTTTAATTGTGGTAATTTTTTTCATGATTCAACAGGTCAACAAATGCAAATTCGTCTGAGTTGGAGAATTGTTTCTCTTACTGAACTATGTGGAGTCAAGAACTTCACGCAACTCAATAAAAACTAAACAAAACTGTACTGAAATTACATTTGAAACACATTTTGAGAACTTGTAATTAAACAATCAGTCAGGAAAGGTCGGCCTAATTTGTGGCTAATTGGTTGTGACAAAATGTAGCGACTTAATGAGCGTCTCATAGCCACCAAATGACCATATTTCTACGCTGTGCAAGGCTTGACGCAATCAGCTTACCTTTCCAATAGTAATTTTTTGATAAATTCACATTGCCGCTTAATCAAAAATGGCAATTAAACCGTTTATGATAACTCAGCCTATCATGTATGATCTAACGAATAGCTTATGGTCTCCGCTCAAAACGGCAGAAAGGTCTTGACTGGCGTTGAGTATTCTAACTTTGGTGTGCATCTTGATTTCTCTGGATCTCAAAATGTTATTTAGTTTAAGGAATGGCCATCTTGTCTTTCTAATTCTGGTCCTTACATCTGCATTTGTACCTCCTGAACAGCTAAATCAACGATTAAATAACATTTATTGATTTTTGAACGAGTTGAGTCTTTGATTACATGATACTGTTGATCTTTTTATACTTACAGTATCTCTGTTCGCACGAATGACACACAGAGAGGAAAACAATATAACTAATGTAGCGTTCAAATTGGTCAAACAAAGAAATTAAAATAAATTTTGCATTTGTCTAATAGCCTTATCATGGACAACTGAAAATTAGAGACCATCGCGCATGAATACACGTAATGTATTGATACAAGTTTACTTTACAATGTGGCATATACAGGCATTAATCTATGATTCACATGATGCAACCAAATATGTTATAGGTGCAGACGAATCTTAACAAATATTAATAATTATAATTGGTGCAAAAAACTCACCACATTCGTAATGGTAAAAAGTTAAGCAGGAGTCCTAATGTTTATCTCTTTAATCGTCCGATATTTATCATGCACATCGTTACAAGATATTGCTCGCAGATGTTGTAAGTGATATTATGCTTCTACAATATTAGCGGTAAGCGAAATGCAAATGATGTACATGATAACACAACAGCTTGGGGTATCCAGGCCTACCTTTATCAGTAATCTTGTGATAGAACGAAAGCTGCTGCAATCCGCAAGCTACGCCCTTTTCAGACGGAAACAGACGGCACTAGTCAATAGTACAGTCTGATCAATGGATAGGGATTGCAAATGAAAGACAAACCCGGTACTATAAAAAAAACACCAGTAGAAATCGAATTTGTCGATCCGAAACGCATTGGTATCGCAGCCTTGTTGTAAATTGCTATACAACACTGCAATGTACTATTCAGGACGAACGCTGAAGAAAAGTTTTCAGTTCATCCAATAGCGCGCCACGCAGACTCCACATCCACAGAGCTGTAAAGAGGCAAAGACACTCATCAAACGATCTGTAAGGACAGAATGAAGAGACCAGTACAAAGAATACAAGCCAGAAAATGACAGCATAGACAAACTTGGCAGAGTTGGGCAGACAAATATCTTCAGAATAAGAACGGGACATTGTAGACTCAACGCCCATCTCAACAGAGTAGGTCTGAGAGACACTGTCATGTGGCGCACCCAAGCAAATACCATAACATATTCTGCAAAAATGCCCTACCTATGCAGACCAAAGAGAGGCAGTCTGACCTGGGGGAGCGACCATGCTTGAAATGCTGTGGGAGACCGGGCAAGACCTGAAACGCAGTCTCCGTCGTGAACCTCACCGGACTAGAAGCATAGCATCAGTTGATTGATGAAGAAGTAGAAGCTAAGGAAAAAGTATTGTAAACACACATTGAAACAACAAGGAAAGAGATGGATACGCTATTACGAATATGTCATATATATATATATATATATATATATATATATATATATATATATATATATATATATATATATATATATAATCAATTGTTATCAGAACATTATGTTTTTAATGACAAACAAGAGGACATAAACTTGATTCTCAATCTCGTTCTCAACTCCACATTAGAGCCAAGTTGATAGTTCAGGTTTTCGAAACGGACGGTGGAGTCAAAACGTTATATATATATATATAGATACTTGCATATCCATGCGTTTATGTGGAGACGGTATTAACGAGGCAGCTGTTAACTGTTCGGATTACAGCGATGGGGCGTCTTCACGTCATTATGTTTTTACCAGTTTTTATTTAACTTGGCATAACCTTTGGTCGTTTTTGTGGACTTCTTAAATTTATCCGTCTTAACTACCTTCCCCGCAACATAGCGAGCTGAAATTGCGTACACAATCTGTACTAGTGCGAACTGTTGATGTATAACATTTTGACGGATCATTGAAAAGGTAATTCAGAAGCTTGTACAGAAAGAATCGTTGTTTGTCAATATTTACTTGGTCGAACATCGCTGTCTCTATTTTGGATGGACGGTAGCTTCAAAATAGTTTGTAAATTGCATGTTAACAGCAGCTTTACATGTGCGATGTTGTGGCCTAATATTATTGTAAAAAAAATTCAAGTGAGAACAATTTCAAATAGGTATGGTCTGATACAACAATGAGACGAAAACACAAACGAAACCTACGTTACAACTAATAGGTCTTCATCAGGCTTGTGTTCCTACATATTGCTATACACACATTCATTCATGCCGTTGGTGTGAATACTTTAATACTTTGTCTTTGTCAAATTAGCAACACCGTATAAGTAATTCCTTCCTTCTACCGACTTAGTGCGTCTTGTGGGTATCAGATAACAGCATCAGATGGGCGTACTGCTGGGCTGTCCATGTAGTCAAAAGGAAAGATGGCACGAAGAGGCCCAGTGGAAGACCCCCAAGAAATTGGCAAAATTAACTCGAGCGGCACAACACCACTCGTGACCCGGAAACTAAGAAGCTGGTCATCCACTGGACAACTCGTACCCGAGACAGTTCCAGCTGGAGCATAGGCGTTTAGGGCAGGGGAGATTGCGCTGGCGACTCTGGGAACAAAAGTTGCCTGAATGCGGTTTATGTGGAAGACTTTGTCTGGTACAGCGGGATTTTCGGAGCTTAGGTGGGGGTTCGGAGCTGACCACTCTGGCGTATCCGAATTAGTGTAGTGGGGGTTTCAGGACAGCCAGAGGCCGCCATAACCGGCAACGACATTTAGAGTGACAGGGACTCGGAGATAATCATCCAATAACAACTAGTTGGAGGTAGTTCCATGTTGGAGTGATGGCTAAGTCAGACAACCAACAGGAGACTATTGGACAGGCATGATGTTGCTTGAGACCATAAAATACTCTGCAACGATGGTTCAGTCACCCGGCAAAATCACTTTCCCTCTTATAACTAGTCTCCTGACTAGTTAGAAGAGGAAAAGTGATATTGCAGGGTGACTGAACCATCATATACCTCGAGTTTTGGTCAGTTGCTCTATAGGTGTTTATATTGATCACCTTGCAAACAGTAAAGATCTGAATATGTGTGATCTAATTACATATGAATGAAAGAATACGTGAAGTGATCGAAGTGAAGGTACAGATCGCCTGAGGAGGAGATTTGACTGAATGTTGTATGTGTATGCACAGATCGACTGAGTATGTGACCACAAGTGAGTACGTGATCAGGCTATAAAGGACGCGATCTAAAAGCACATATCGCATGAGCATACGTAAACCGATGGTATGTGGATGTACAGATCACCTGACTGAAAGTGATCTGATTGTGTGTGAATGCACAGAACAAGTGATTACGTAATATGATCGTTAGGACGAGTTTATGAAAGTGTGTTAGGTGTATAGATAAGGAGAGTACAAAGAGAGTACATAAGAACAAGGAAGTGATGGTCAAACTGCATACATCATTAGTTAGACATAGATTGGAGCACTGTGTACATGTGTGGAGTCCTTATTATAGACGATATATAAACATGCTGGAAAGAATACAAAACAGATCGACAAAGCTGATAGTGGGATTCCATAATTACAGTTTTTAGGAAAGACTCAGAAAAACCGACTAACAGTGTCTAGACGAGAGAACAATTCGAGATTACTTAATACAGATTTATAAGATGACCAGAGCAACCAACTACAAGAACAAGAGGGCATAGCTACAAATCTACAAATTAACTAAGGAGAAGGCCAGATTAAATATTATGACACATATATTGTTTTAGTCAGAGAGTGGTGAATGCTTGGAATGCATTGCCACGGGTTGTAGTGGTGGCAGAGACATTTAGTGCATTTAAGAATATATTGGATGCGCATAGATTTTAGAGCAAGGTAATGTAAATGAAACTGGTTGTATACAGACTCTGCAGAGTCTTCTAAACCAGTTAATAGACGTTAAGTTAAGTTAAGGAGAAAGTATGTCATTACCGCATCATTACCACAACATTTAGAGTACAATTGTAGTACTATTAGAGTACTATTGTAGTACTATTAGAGTACTATTGCAGCCGACATTTGATGCTGAGATAACATTTCAACTGAACTGAACTATACGTGGTTGTATACTTCTTATATCGACCGGGTATAATCTAGATGAATTTCAGGTCAGGTCAGATCATCCCGTAACCGATGAGATCGTTGGGGCACTCGTGAAGACATCTTCACAACACCACGCCATCCTTCTCTATAAGCGGCCGATGCCTGTGGTTCTTTTGTTCGGAGATTGGTCCATGCTTTTATGTTAACCTCCCATCTCTTTTTGGGACGGCTTCTTCGTCGTCTGCTTTACACCTTTCCGTGGAGGATTGTATTTGCAAGACCATTTGATCTCGATATGTGACCGTACCAAGCGAGTTTCCTTCTTTTGACAGTTGCCAAGAAGTCTTCAAAAGGCCCTATTGCTGTTGTAATTGTATCTCGTATTTCCTCATTTGTAACTCGATCTTTGTACGTGACGTTTAAGGGTCTTCGGAAATATCTGATCTCCAAGGCCTGTATCCTTCGTTGAAGGTCAGCTGTAACTGTCCATGTCTCACAAGCATAGAGGAACATTGACAGGACCAGTGTACACATTAATCTGGTTTTCGTGAATAGTGCTAACAGTTTATCGTTCCAGATTTGTTAAGCCGTGCAAGCGTCGCTATTGTCTGACCTATTCTGGCATACACCTCACATTTTGATCCATAATCACTGACAATCGACCCTAGATATTTTAAACGGTCAACTACTTCGAGTTCCTGACCATTAGCTTTTATCCTGCTGTTGAAGCCCGAGGCGTTGTTGGTAATTAATTGTGTCTTTCCAGCGTTTATCTCCATACCATAGTCAAGAGCTGTTTCATCGAGCCTTCTGACCCATTCCTGTAGTTCTGCTTCTGAACCCTCCAACCCTTTGATATCATCTGCAAAACGAAGGTTGGTAATCGTTCAGTCCTCTATCTTGACAGTACCAACGTCGCCTCCAAGTGCCTCACTCATAATTCCCTCAAGGAATAAATTGAAAGGAAATGGAGAGAGTGTACACCCATTCCTCACACCAACTGATGTGCGAAACCAGTCCCCTCGCCTCCCATTTACAAGAACTGCGCTGGACGCCTTGTCATACAGGTGTTCAAGAACCGTTTTAATATTTCCGTTGATTTTATACATCCTCATGGTTGCCCATAGCGCTTTATGCCATACTCTATCAAACGCCGTCTTAAAATCAACAAACACATGATACAGTTTTTGCTGCTGTTCTAGATATTTCTCGCTTAGCAGCCTTACATTGAATATCTGTTATGTAGTGCTTCTTCCCTGTCTGAACCCTGCTTGCGCCTTGGGAATGATGTTCTCTGCTTGGGGTTTATGAATTTATGCACTCGATTATCAACATTCCTATCGACCGAATCTGCACCAGGTGAATTTATGGACTCGATTACCAATATTCATATCGACCGAATTCGTCCCTGGTAAATTTATGGACACAATCTTTACTAATTTACCTATCAGTATAGACATGTGGGTCTCTAGTCTCACGACAAGTGAACGACCTGCAATCCTTTAATCTACTTATTATTTTCGTTTCTATCCTGCTTGTACCTTTCCCGTCAGACTTCGACCTAATATGTGCTTCGTATGTTGTTGTTGTCATTGTATTTCCACAATTTGTCAATTCACTCTTTTGTGCGTCCTGAAGAGCACATTAAGGGGCGGGTAGTCGTGAGGTACTGACAGTTATTTCAAATAAGAAAACAAAATACGAGAGTGACTTCAGTTGCTTTAGAGAATTTATGGTAATCAAAACCAAAAAATTCAGCCCGCCACAAAAGTAGATATCTACAACTCCAATGTCAAGTCCATACTATTATATGGCTCTATGGTGTGGGCTACAACCCCAATGTCACGTCCGTCCAATTATATAGCTCTGTGACGTGGGCTACAGCTCCAATTTCAAGACTGTCCTTTTGTATGGCTCTGTCACGTGGGCTACAACCTCAATGTCGCCCGTCCTACGGTATGGCTCTTTCACATGGGCTACAACCCCAATGTCAAGTCCGTCCTACTGTATGGCTCTGTCACGTGGGCTACAACCCCAATGTCAAGTCCGTCCTACTGTATGGCTCTGTCACGTGGACTACAACCCCAATGTCAAGTCCGTCCTACTGTATGGCTCTGTCACGTGGGCTACAACCCCAAAGTCGTTCGTCTTACTGTATGGCTCTGTCACGTGGGCTACAACCCCAATGTCGTTCGTCTTACTGTATGGCTCTGTCACGTGAGAACAAAGAAAAGCACAACTTCAAACTGTAATCAATGGATGATATCACCGAACCGAGGAAATGCAATGGTATAATAAAGTCATTAATTACATTGTAGAAATAGGAAAGTAACGAACAGATACAGATGCCAGATGGACTTGACGCGAAAAGAATTCTCGGGTAACGGATAGGACACCAATTTCGGAACAAAACACCTGTCAGCTTTACAGGACAGTCACTGTGCTAGAATCCTCAGGGTAAAAGAAATAGAGGCTGATCAAAAATGATATAGTGACCGGAAGTCGTGACAATCATAACAACGTCAGAATAGACCAGGACAGTCAAATTGGTCATTGATAGGAATCCCTGGCGAGAATTTGTTGAGAACTTATGCTTCTCATGGAGTTGAAGGGTTTTCATATATAAAACAGGTAGAATAAGTCATTCAACAGACTTAACCGAGGGTCAGGAATGAAGTGTAAGAGACTTCAGTATACTAAGTCTCAGCTTTGTTATTTTGTTTAGAACTGGTAATTGGTTTGAAACTAAAGCTGAGATCAAGATGCTGAGCAGCGCATGAGCTGCAGTGGTCAGCGACCCATAGCTGACTGCTAGCGTCAGGGCCAGCGAACCAGAGCTGCCAAGACCCTTCTACACCTCCACGCGGTGATCCTGGATAACAGGCTGCAGCAGGGCAGACTGGCTAAGGAAAAGGGATCGAAGAGGGAATGCTAACCCGGTACTCAAAAAATGTTTGCTGAAGTCGGATGTATTGGACCGCAGGGTGCAAATATCGCAGTCAAGCTGTAAACTACGACACAACGCATTCCGTTCTCTGGACTACATTCTGCTACTTAAGCCCTCTCAGGGTTTGGTAGTGGGAGATTGAGAACGAACGAAACCGAGCCAAGACAAACTAAAGCTGAGTCATATAATGGTATTTTTCATTTATCTATTTTTGTTAGGTCTTTATTTAACATTCCATTTGCACCGGTGACAAATTCAGAGAATGTGTGAGGATTGTTTGTATGTATCATTTAAGCTATTTTTGGCGAAGGTGCGTTTTCTGACCCATATAGCTAATTGATTACGCTATACTGAAGCGTGTATTGTTGCCTTTCTGTCATACTGGCGGCGAGGATTGTTGTTGTTGGATGGCCACTGTGGTAAGTTTACCCTTGTGTACTCCCTCCTTCTTCCTCATCTTCGTTCTCAATCTCCCGCTTCCAAGTCCCGAACCGGGCTTTGCAAGTAGCGGGATGTAGTCCAGAGAACAGAAAGCGTCGTATCGCTAGTTTACAGTTTGACTGCGATATTTGAACCTTTTTGTCCGACACATCCGTCCCTGAAAAGGGCGTTAAGTAGTGGGTTGTAGCAGCTAAGCTTGGTTTCATCTGTGTAGTTTCATCTGCTCACTAGTACGGGGATTAAACACACATAGCCAGCACACGACTTGGCGACAGCAGTGACGAAGCGACATGCAGACCTCTTCCTAAAAACTCCTCGACTACCTAAGCAATAGGAATTAAGTCACACGACAACTTTTTATATCTTAAAAACAGCCCAACTTCAGAGGCAATTGTGCAGATCGACACATCTACTTACGGAAAAAAAAAAGATAGAAACTATCGTTTAAATTAGAGATGAGGAAGGCACGATCCTAACGCTGAGAACTGGGCTCCATAACAACAAAATGGGGATTGGGATTGAGAAGACAGGTGTCCAAGCGAGGCACGTACCGTGACGATGAAAAACATCCCGTAAAACTGCACGCTGACACAGGAAGAAAAAGAACAATACTGGCCTCGCGAGACAGATAAATGACTAAAGCTCCACGGAGATAAAACAGCCTAACAACAAAAAAGCCGTCCTTTGTAAGAGAAAGGTAAAGACAGTCCCATAGTCAAAACTGCTACGGGCGATGACGTGTTACAGGATTCATTGTGCGAGGCTACATTTGGTTTGGGTGTGTAGTTCTCTTATTCGCTACCTTTCTCTACTAACAATACGCCGTGTACTAATTTACATAATGGTCGACTGGAGCGTTGCAACCGTACCTTTGCCTTGAAAAACGAGTGCTCTATCACTATGGTAACCAGTCGCTACATGTCGGGTTTTGACAGAGGGCAATTAGTTATCATAATATCATCCATTGTTTGTTTTTTAGTGTGTTTTTTTGATTTTTGTTTTTCGTTTGTTTGTGAAACTGATTTTCAAAATACAGCACTGAGAAGCTGTGTATCATGAACATGACTGTATGCCGCGAATAGACAGAGCTGTTGAACTTATTATTAATAAGACCAGCAATAAAGCAAACGTGTATGAACAGATGGGGAACACTAGGAGGGAGGTGACAAGCCCCAATCGTAATGACAGCATAAGTCAATTCACATCACCATTATTCGGCTGAGAACCCAACACATCCAACTTAACAAGCACCTGAACAGAATCAAAGCCCAACACACTCCTACGTGCCAGTAGTGTACTCATACATATGAAACATACAGCGCTCAACAGTGTTGTGAAAATGTCTCTTCCTTCTAGGCCAGATAAATAAAACACTGTATATGGCATTGGGATTAAGACGCTGAGCAGCGCATAAACTCCAGCGGTCAGGGACCCATGGCTGACTGCTAGCGTCAGGGTCAGCGAACCAGAGCTGCCAAAACCTTTCTACACCTCCACGCGGTGATCCTGGATAACAGGCTGCAACAGAGCAGACTGGCTAAGTAAAATGGATCGAAGAGGAAGGGCAACTTGGTACTCAAAAATGCTTGCTGAAGTCAGATGTATTGGACCGAAAGGTACAAATATCGTAGTCAAGCTGTAAACCATGACACAACGTATTATTTTCTCTGGACTACATTCCGCTATGGCATTAAGATCGCAACTGACAAATACGTGCATATACCATTGCATGGCGTTGAGCCGAAGGACGACAGTCCTGATTCTGCTGGATCTTAACAACAACAACAACATCAACAACATTAACGTTTGTTATATTGCGTGGGGTCCACACTAACAGGGGCCCCTTACATTGTAGATACGACATCGAAATTAAAAGACATACGAAATCAACTATCTTTACCGTTCCTTGTGGGAAATTGCTCCTAGATGGTATTTACTTGTGCAAATGTCACACTCTGTGAATTTAGTGCAAGGGCGTTAAGTAGTGACAATAATCTCTTACATACATTTGCTAGTTTGAAGTTCGTGGTTTGAGAACGGGTCACCATGATCCAGCATTTTAGGGTTTTAGCAGAACATTGTAACTTGAACATAAAAGTGAAAAGACATATAAATTTAATGTGGTAAAATATCAGATACTAACATTACTAAATTAGTCACGTATTCCAATGGCGAAAAAAGATATACGAGAAAGCGTAAATTAGTAACCCCTCTTTGTTATCAGTTTCGGACGTTGACCCTAACCAGAACACAAGAGTGCAAAATGTAAAATGATATGCGTGCGAATGGCGGGCAGGGTTTCTAGATTAGACAAAGCTAGAAGGAAGAATTTCAACAACAAATGCAAGCAGCGTCGTGAATGGGATGGACAGATAAAGACATAAATAGTTTTGGTATAAGACACACATGACTTTAAACTGGATATTTCTAATTTGTATCATCAGACATAATTATTTCAGAGCAAGAGAAAACCAAGTTAAAGATGGATTGATGGGGTTAAAGAAACACAAAATAATAGAGACATGCACTGCGCATAATAAAAACCACACATAAGTCCCACGTCCTATAATGATATAAATAGACATCATCAATACATCTGAGAGTGGTTGTCTGAGTATGTCTCTCCGTCTGACCCTCTCTTCTAGTTGAACAGTCCTGAAACTGGATATAGGGTTGTCTGAGTATGTCTCTCCGTCTGACCCTCTCTTCTAGTTGAACAGTCCTGAAACTGGATATAGGGTTGTCTGAGTATGTCTCTCCGTCTGACCCTCTCTTCTAGTTGAACAGTCCTGAAACTGGATATAGGGTTGTCTGAGTATGTCTCTCCGTCTGACCCTCTCTTCTAGTTGAACAGTCCTGAAACTGGATATAGGGTTGTCTGAGTATGTCTCTCCGTCTGACCCTCTCTTCTAGTTGAACAGTCCTGAAACTGGATATAGGGTTGTCTGAGTATGTCTCTACGTCTGATCCTATCTTCTGGTTGAACAGTCCTGAAACTGGATGTAGGATTGTCTGAATATGTATCTCCTTCTGATCATATTCTCTGGTTGAATAGTCCTTAGACTGGTTGTAGGGTTGTGTGAGTATGTATCTCCTTCTGATCATATTCTCTGGTTGAATAGTCCTGAGATTGGTTGTAGGGTTACATTTTTTGTTGTTGTTGCGTTCGCCGTATTTCTCTATTCCCCAAGGCTGTGTACGTTGCACTATGGTTTTATATACCAACCAGGTGGATGTTGGACAATAGTGAACCTGCTGAGAATCCTTGCATTGTACTACATCCAGGAAGATCCAGTTTCATGTTCTTCAGTACACTTCGGGATAACAGAAGAGTTGCTGTAACAAGCAAAGCAAGAAACGCCATGAGGTGTAATCTTCTTCTTCTTCTTCTTCTTCGTTCGTTCTCAATCTCCCACTACCAAACCCTGAAAGGGCTTAAGTAGCAGAATGTAATCCAGAGAACGGAATGCGTTGTGTCGTAGTTTACGGCTTGGCTCCGATATTTGCAACTTTTCGGTCCAACCCATCCGACTTCAGCAAGAATTTTTTGAGTACTGGGTTAGCATTCCCTCTTCGATCCCTTCTCCTTAGCTAGTCTGCCCTGCTGCAGCCTGTTATCCAGGATCACCGCGTGGAAGTATAGAAGGGTCTTGGCAGCTATGGTTCGCTGGCCCTGAAGCAAGCAGTCAGCTATGGGTCACTGACCACTGCTCAGCATCTTGATCCCAAAAAGATATCTACAACACGTGGTGTTCCCAAGCTGTCACCCATCTAAGTACTATCCACACCCGACGTTGCTTGTCTTCGGTGATCGGACGAGAACCGGTATTTTCAACGTGGTATGACCATATACGAGGAGTAATCCAATCAGGACAAGTTGCTTCGATTCGAACATAAACCGGAGACAAAAACTCAACACTGAATGGATTAACAGCAGCTAGCGACTTATATATTTCTTCTTGTATCAGAGTCAGCGAAGTGTAGCTGACCACGACTTTATTCCGCCTCTAAGTGGCGCTCCTCAAAACACATTTCACCCATGCAGTCTGGATGAGAGAATATGGATCATAGAGGCAAGACAAAGCAGGCTCTAAAAATTGGAGTGTGAACCGAGTGCATTTGGTTGAAAGGGGCAGATATTGTAGACTCATTGTAAACTGCGACGCAACGTCAGAGCGTCCTGTAGTCGAAGGGTGATGACAATTAAGAAGAAGAAGAAAAGAAAAGTCGAAGAAGAAGATGAAAAAGATGAAGAAAAAACAGCAAAAGACGAAGAAGAAGAACAAGAAGAAGAAGAAGAAGAAAAAGGAGAAGAAAAACAAATAGAGAAATGTCCCATTCTTGGAAGAAGCGTGTGGCTGAGGTGTTGTTAGCTCCAGGATTGAATGATGTCGTGCTCAGACCGAATACGTCGCTGGCTTTTTATTTAATCGATTAACCACTTCTACCACTTGACCAAGCTGTAAAATGGGTACTTCATGATGTCAGAATAAAATGACAGAACCGCCGGGGAAGGTACGGAGCTCGTACTTTTACAACGGCACTTTCAGGCATGAAAGGGGCTAAGCACTAATGGAGGCGCGTACATGTACAAGACGTCGGTTCTATGACCCGTTTACCATTTCTATGAAAAGTTTTAAAATTTTTCAGTGTTTTGTAAAGAACAATGTGCAGTTATTGTTTTGTTCAAAGAAGAGCAACAAAGCTGATAGTGGGATTCCAGAATTACAGTAATTTTTTTTCTCGTTAGTCTTATTTCTCTATTCCCCAAGGCGGTGTTCGTTGCACTGTGGCTTTTATTTTGCGCCTGTCTGCCCAGTGCATCCGGCTTCAGCATTCATTTTATGTAAAGGCCTGCGTCCTCCTGCATTTTCTAACGGTTTGCTTACCCCGGGTAATAGCCGGTGCTGTGATGGGGATTGAACCCAGCACCTTCGGGTTGTCAGCCGTGTCACTTAACCCCTAGCCGACGCCGTCCCCGAATTACAGTTATGAGGAAAGACTCAGAAAAACCGACCTACAGTGTCAAGCAAAGGTGAAGAATAAGAGGTGACTTAATACTGGTTAAATAGATTACCAAAGGAACGGATAAATTAGACTATAACAAGTTTTATTTTGAAATACAACCACCTTCGAGAACATGAGAGCATAGCTACAAATTGACTAAAGAAAGGTCTAGATCAGATATAAGAAAATATTTTTTCAGTTAGATAGTGGTGAATTATTGGAATGCATTGCCACAGGACGAAGTAGAGACAGGGAGAATTAATGCATTTAAGAATATATTGGAAGCACATAGCTTTAAGAGCGATGACATGTAAATTAAATTGGTTGTCTGCAGATTCTGCAGAATCTTCTAAACCAGTATAAAGTCGTTCAGTTAAGTGATGTTAAGCTAAGTTAAGTTACATTTACACTAATCAGAGCTTAGAGAATTCGGAATTCATCTGTTTACAGTGCGATTTTAGTCACAGTGGTAATGTTGCTAGTTCCACGTACAATCTTCTATTGTCTTCAGTTACAACTTGCGCGGAACAAAATAGTGGAACAATTTTGTTTAGCAATCGAGGACCGATCACCCATGCGAGCGGACGTCAAATGTTAGTGGTCTGTGTGGCTAACTGCTGTGGGTAGAAAGGGAAAGGTAGTTCTATCTTAGAGGCTGAATCCGGCAGTAGAAGTGAATATTTCAATGCATTAGGTTTCGCCCTATTATGAAGTCATCATGGCATCACTGTTTTTCCTTCATGAACAGTGTCACGAACACATTTACAGTGGAGTAGACCGGAGCGTGTTACAGCTGCCATGTGAAGCAGGTGTTTTATGGATTTCACAACAGTGACTGCTTTCTTCTGCTATCAGCTATTTTTGTAACGTATGACCTATCCATCTCCCGCGCCTTCCTTTTTCGTCAAGTCCCACTAGCATCTTTCCAATTCTTCCCAACAGTTCTGTATTTGTGACTTTATTATACCACTTTTTCCCTCCATTTGAAGAGAGCATCAATTGATTAACACCTGTGCCTCTTTAATTGTCCCTTTCTTTGTTCCCAACGTCACAAAACCATACAATAGGACGGATTTGACATTGGAGTTGAAGATCTTTATTGTTGTGACAAACTTAATTTTAAATTAATTTTTAATAAACTAAAATTCCGTAAGGCAGTGCAATTCCCCTTCACCTTTTGAAATCTTAATGTAATATCCTAATCAGTGCCTCCAAACTTGTCTACATTACTATCAAGATATATGAATGAATCTAACTTTTTCGAGGCGTGTTCAAATGAAACCGGACCAAACTGCACCAAGTGAACATACGTACGATACGCACGAGGACGTCACTTCTGAAGTAAAGAGAGCATACCAACCGTCAAGTTTTCAAAATTGCATTATCCTTGAACTCGTAGTTTCTTCAGCAGACCGTTGAAAACATGACGGGTGTAATTCGGAATCCGCCCAGAATTAATCAGCAGAGGTGATTCGGTTTCTATCAGCTAAAGGCTGTCGACCAGTTGACATTCATCGTAGAATGCAGGCAGTGTATTGTGACAAAAGTGAACAACAATCAGTAAAGAAAGGCTTGAGTTGATCTTAAAGACCAGGTCAGCCACCTATTTGTTCAGTCCGAAGATGCCATCGCCAACATTGATGCAGCAATTCGGGTAGACCATGGTTGGAGCTTACGTTCGCCACACTTTTGTCACCATACACTGCCTGCATTCTGCGCTGAATGTCAACTGGTCGACAGCCTTTAGCTGATAGAAACCGAATCACCTCTCGCTGATCAGCTCTTGACGGATTCCGTATCACGCCCGCCATATTTTTAACGGTCTGTTGAGAAACTACGAGTCGGAGGATAATGTCATTTTGCAAACATAACAGTTGGTATGTGCTGTTTACATCAGAAGGGACGTCATCATGCGTATCGCAAGTATGTTCACTTGGTTCAGTTAGGTCCGGTTTAATTTGAACACGCCTCGTATTTTACTTTGTCTCCCAGTGCAATCGTATTGTCGTTATTTGTCTTTGTTCTCATAATCTGTGCTTTTCTCTATGATCTCAGACCTAATTTCAAGGACCATGCAGTAAGAATATTTATTTTATTTTGCATTTGGCTGTGGTTGTGAGACACAAGACCCATGTCATCAGCAAAGTAGAGATCGTGAAGTCCTTTTGTCAATAGCCATTGATTTCCATTTTCGTATGTAAATATTTTGCACACAAATATAGGAGTCATTAGTTCAAATTCCTGGGGATGGTGAAACGAGTATGCGAACAAAATTCCCCATTCTTTGGCAAACATAGTCACTCACTACAACACACATAATTAGTCAATCTAATATAATTGTTCACGTCCGTCAGTGCGCCATCGGAGCCGGATTGCGTAGCACTGCAACCTACCAGGCATGTAAGAATGAGCACAAAGACTTTTCTTTAAATTTACTTACTGTATACAGATAGAAGTTAACCATAAGTGCTATATATTCCATGGTAACAGAGGAGAGACTAAGTCAGGAAAGTTAATTTGCAACATTTTCAAATGTTAATAGTGTTCTGTGACATCCAAAAACAAATACAATTCCAATAATTACTAAGAGGAATCGATACACTTTTAATATGCATTTATTGCTGTCCTTATTATATAAGTAGTCTTCTTTTCACCTACGACGTTAAGCAGCGTGGGAAGCTTATGTTGTCTGTCCTGCGCCAAGTGCGTTCCATCGGTCATTGTGAGCCCGTTTCGTTGCACAACCACTCTAATGTCATCTGCCCACCTGTCTGGCGGCCGTTCCCTTACTCTGTAGCCAGATCTACTAGCGATTCAAGCCATCAGTGGAAGTAAATGAGGGTTCAGTCGCATAAGATGACCAAGACAACGTATTTTGTGACTGGAAATGTATTCTGCACAAGACGTTGTACTAAAAAAATTTTTCGGAGGTCTACATAGCCAGATCGTCTGCAAACATAGAGCTGTGGACTCTTCTTTATATATTCTCTATGATGTTGTTTATATACACCAGAAAAAGTGTGGGTGACAGTACTCCCACTTGGGGTACTCCCTGTTCCAGTGTCACCTTTTTGCTCATCTACCCTTGTACTTGAACTCTGGCTGTTCTGTTTTCGATGTAGTAGCTGATCCATCTGTACATTTTCCCACAAACTTCACTTCTTCGTAGCTTGACTTTAAGTCCCTCTTTCCACACCTTGTCAAATGCCCTCTCTAAATCCACCCAAACCGCTACTGTATGCTTTTTCTCCTGGTAAGCATTATCTATTTCCTGGGCTATGAGAGTGATGTGGTACTCAGTGGATCTGTGCTGTCTAAAACCTGCTTGCTGTGGAATTAGTATGTGTTTTGCTTCCAGGTGCCACATCAGTCTGGTATTTATCATACGCTCCATTAGTTTTCCTGCACAGCTCAGTAGACTGATAGGCCTGTATCCATTTGGATATGTTCTATCTTTTCCTTTCTTTGGTAATGGTATAAGTACAGCATCTTTCCATGCCTGCGGTACAATTCCCCTTTTCCAGGACTGTCAGTAGCTTCCACTTTGCTGTTTGGCTCAACCCCATCAGCATTTCATTTGTTATCCCATCCTTTCCGGGCGATTTCTTTTTCTTTAAAGTTCTCATGTCCTGATCCATTTCGTTCATTGTTAGTTTTGCCATCATGTGCTCCTCTGGTGCCATCTTGATGTTGTCGTAGCTCTTTTGTTCTTCACTTATATTTGTATGCTTGTCTGTAGGGACATCGATGTGGTTTGCTCTGGCATAATGTTCTGTAAAGGCGTTTGCTGCTTTTTTTCCGGTAAGCATGTTGTCGCCCTGTTTGATGGTAATTTGTTTATCTAATGGTGTTTCGTCGTTCATGGCTCTGACTAAATTCCATAGTTTGGGAACAAGTACAAAGTACACAAGTCATACACAAAGACCCTGGCAGACAACTCGGGCATACTAATGGTTATACTAAAGGTTTTGAAGGTTGTACTAAAAGGATTAAAAGAGGCGATAGACAAACAGATGAGACAAAAACATACATGCTTTCGTAATAATAAAGTTCATATGCAGATCAGAAAGCTATCGGCACATAGACAAATAGTTGAACGAATTTTAAAATGAAACTCACAAATCTATGTAGGATTCGTAGACTATAACAAATAAACATTTGCATTGAGAATAAATGGGAACAAGTAAAAAGTACATGGAAAACTGCATGCGAGTAAGTGCTAGGAATGAAGAAACGGCATGCGAGTAAGTGCTAGGAATGAAGAAACGGCATGCGAGTAAGTGCTAGGAATGAAGAAACGGCAGCATAAAGAATGGATAACAGCAGAAACAATTACTAAGTTCGAGAAGAGGTAGAATTAGAAAACGGCCTAACTAAATAGTAAAACGAGAGCCCTGAAAGCACAGTACAGAAAGAGTATGTAGAGAGCAACAAGGAGGTTAAAAAGAGCATCAAGGCGGACAACAGACGTTACATTGATGGTCTGGCTGAGGAAGCAGAAGAGGCTAGGAAAAGAAAACATGAAATGTCTAAATAAGGCTGCGAAGAAACTATCGGGAAAGTATCAACAACAAGGTAGACCGATCAAAAATAACATTGAGGAAAAGATAACTAACCTTGAAAAACAAAAACAAAAAGATGGATAGAATACTTTGAAGAGCATTTGAACAAACCAGCGCTAGACAATTCACCAGACATTCCACAAGCAGAGGAGGACCTGCAGATCAACTATGCTAATCCAAGTAAAGAAGGGATTAGAAGGGCAATAGAGTTTCTAAGAAACGGAAAAGCAGCAGACAAAATAATTCATGTATTTACCAGATCGCAACACACTGCGGATAATTGTGGAGCAATCATTGGAATAGAATTCGAGTTTGTACATCATTTTCGTTGAATATGAAAAGGTTTTCGACAGTTTGGACAGAGATATACTCTGGAAACTACTGCGGCACTATGGAATTCCTCAAAAGCTCACAAACATAATTAGACAGACGTATGAAAGTATGCAATGTAGAGTTATACACGAAGGACAACTCATAGAGACATTCATAATTAAATCAGGAGTAGGACAGGGTTGCCTACTGTCGCCTTTTTTGTTCATCCTAGTAGTGGACTGGATTATGACAATAACAACATTGAGAAAAATGGAATCCAGTGGACCTTGAATAAACAGCTGGAGGATCTGGATTTTGCGGATGATATAGCCCTTCTGTCCCACAGCACAAGCCACATGCAAAGCAAACTGAACAGACTGGATTATACCTCTAAACAAGTCGATTTGAAGATCCATGAGAAAAAGAAAAATAATTAGAGTCAATGCAGCAAACACAGAACTAATCCGGCTGAGAGGAACGCCACTGGAAGATGTAGAAGTATTTACAAACCTAGGAAGTATCATCAGCAAGGAAGGAGGAAGATATAATGATATAAAAAGTTGCATTCAGAATGTTGATACCCACATGGAACTACAAAGAAATAAGAAGAAAGACAAAGAAATAAGGATTTTCAATTCAAATGGGGGATCAAGATGCTGAGCAGCGCATGAGCTGCAGTGGTCAGCGACCCATAGCTGACTGCTAGCGTCAGGGCCAGCGAACAAGAGCTGACAAGACCCATTTACACCTCCACGCGGTATCCTGGATAACAGGCTGCAGCAAGGCAGACTGGCGAAGGAGAAGGGATCGAAGAGGGAATACTAACCCGGAACTCAAAAAATGATTGTTTAAGTTGGATGTGTCCGACCGAAAGGTGCAAATGTCGCAGTCAAGCTGTAAACTACGACACAACGCATTCCGTTCTCTGGACTACATTCTGCTACTTAATCCCTTTTAGGGTTTGGTAGCGGGAAATTGAGAACGAACTAAGCCAAGCCAAGCCAATTAAAATGTGAAGCTAGTCAGGCTGTATAGAGCGGAAACCTGGAGGTTGACCAAAGCAATGACAGGACACTGCAGAGTTTTGTCAACAGATGCCTGAGAAAGATTCTTGGTATAAAACGGTTTGACAAAGTTGCAAACCACTGACTGTGGGAGAGAGCGGGACAAGGTAAATTGGAGCAGGAAATCTTAGGAAGAAAGTGGAGATGGATTGGTCATACTTTAAGAAAGTCCCAGGCAAAGGCACATACCATTAGGGTCAATCCAAAAAGAAATAACGTTTATCTTCATGTTGTTCAATTAATTAACGCAAAAGCAACAGCTGGAAAGTATATCATTGTCTGGGTTCAATACTTTGTTGGAGACGAATTGATCCTTCTACAATATGGAAGCTCCCTTTGTGGATCTTTCGGTGTTGTAATGGGGAGGGATGAAAAGCGACTACTGCACCCTTATCGACATTATAATGGTTGAATAGAGAAGGATTAATATCCTGGCTAGCTAATCAGTATCATAAATCCAGTTGTTACCAAAACCACAAAGAACGTTTTTGGGGCTGGCTTTTGGGAATATTAACTCTAAAATGTTGGTTATTTGCTTGCCCAAACGAAACGGAGAAGAAGAAGAAGAAGAAGAAGAAGAAGGAGAACGAGAAAAAGAAGGCGAAGGAGGAGAAAGAAGAGAAATATCATAAACTGGAGGAAGAGGGAGTAGAAGACAAAACAGATAAAGAAAAAAAGATGAAGAAGAAGAGTAAGAATAGAAGAGGAAGAAGTAGAAGAAGGTGAACGACAACAAGGAAGAAAGAGCAGAAGAATATGGAAGAGAAAGAGAAGCGAGGGGATGCGGTTGAGGTGAAGAAATTGAAAAGAAGGAGAACACGAAGAAAAAGAAGGACTAGACAAGAATAAGAACAAGAAAATAATAAGAACAATAAAGATGAGAAGAAGGCGAAGGATACGGAAGAGACAAAGGAAAATGTGAAGGGGAAGGCGTAGGAGAAGACGTAGAAAAAGGTGCAGAAAAAGAGTAAGAATAGAAGAGGAAGAAGAAGAAGAAGGTGGAGAAAGACAAAATGGAAGGGAGAAGAATAGGAAAGAGAAGGAGGAGGATGCAGTGGAGGGGAAGAAATTGAGAAGAAGTAGAATAAGAAAAAAAAGAGAACAAAAAAAACAAAAACAATAACAACAAGAAAAAAATTCGAAGAAGAAGAAGCCGAAGGATTAGAAAGAGAAAAAGGAATAATTGAAGGAGGAGGAGGAGATGGCGTAGGAGAAGACGAAGAAAAAGATGATGAAAAAGAGTAAGAATAGAAGAAGAAGAAGAAGAAGAACAAGAACAAGAAGAAGAAGAACAAGAAGAAAGAGGAGGAGTAGAACAAGCAGAAAGAAGATGGTGCAGATGAGGAAAAGAAACAGAGAAGAACAAGAAGTAGAAGAAAATGAAGAAAAAGAATAAGAAAGCAAATTTCATAGTTTTCTCTGAACTGCATGTTTTCTGAAAGTTATAATTACAATTTGGCTTCTGTGTAATCCAGTTACTAATACGTATTTATTTTCTAGTCAAGATAATTTTGACATATAATATCTGTAAGTTTTTAATTACAATAACGAATATGCAAGCATTCGATAATATTTACAATAAAGCCAGACCTTATTAGTACTGGGGTTAAAATAAAGTGTACACAACATGTATGGGTAGGGTCAGATACCACTTTAGGATGAAAACAGAAACGAACCCTAGGTTGCGACCTATATGCCTTGCTTGGGAGTAACATACAACACATATGTAAGCTAACATGCTATATCAAGATATGTTTAAGAAATGAGATTTGTGAGTACAGTCATTTTCAGTATTACTTGACTTCGTAGCTGAACTTTGGTATTGGGCAAAGTCTATTGGTAAGTTCTGGGACCCTAAACTTAAATAGGTAGAATAGCAAATAACAAACACAAGTGCTGACATCGGTTGTCGAGCCAATTGGCGTGGAAATCGCTACCTCACTGCACACTAAGGCACAGCGTCACAAACATCGTGTTCAGGTAGACGCCGAAAAAGCAAATTGAAACCCCAAAGGTTACATCTCCAATTGACGTAAGCACAACAATGGGCACGCATTTCAAGTTAAAACTTAGTTTGCAGTGCTATCGTTAAATAAAATACAATTAAGGTTAAAACTCAGTTGGTTGTTACAACAGCATCTGAAGTGTACCAAGTTATTGATCATCAATAACGCAAATCAAAACCGGAACGAACAAATAGATCACAGAAAAAAACAATAATCTTTTCAGTAATTGAATGCAATACATCTAATCACATCAAATCAGCCTATACAATCTAAAGATTATTGATCAGTTTCTTGAGATTAAAAATCAATTATGTTTGTTACACGGGGTATCTGAGGTGTGACTGTGGGGTAACTGTGGGGTGACTGTGAGATAACTGTGGGGTAACTGTGGGGTAACTGTGAAGTAACTGTGGGGTGACTATGGAGTAACTGTGGGGTAACTGTGGGGTGAATGTGAGATAATTGTGGGATAACTGTGGGGTAACTGTGGGGTAACTGTGAAGTAACTGTGCGGTGACTATGGAGTAACTGTGGGGTGACTGTAGGGTGAATGTGGGGTGACTAGGAGATAACTGTGGGGTAACTGTGGGGTAACTGTGAAGTAACTGTGGGATGACTATGGAGTAACAGTGGGGTGACTGTGGGATAACTGTAGGGTGACTGTGGGGTAACCGTGGGGTGACTTAAGTAACTGTGGGGTGACTATGGAGTAACTGTGGGGTGAGTGGCGTAACTGTGGGGGGGGGGGGGACTGTGGAGTAACTGTGGGGTGACTGTGGGATAAACTGTGGGGTAACTGTGGGGTGACTGTGGGGTGACAGTTTGGTAACTGTGGGGTAACTGTGGGGTAACTGTGGGGTAACTGGGGTGACTGTAGGGTAACTGTGAGGCGACTGTGGGGTAACTATGGAGTAACTGTGGGGTAACTGTGGGGTAACTGTGGAGTAACTGTGGGGTGACTGTTGGGTAACTGTGGGGTAACTGGGGTGACTGTAGGCTAACTGTGAAGTAACTGTGGGGTGACTATGGAATAACTGTTAGGTGACTGTGGGGTGACTGTGAGATAACTGTGGGGTAACTGTGGGGTAACTGTGAAGTAACTGTGGGGTGACTATGGAGTAACTGTGGGGTAACTGTGGGGTAACTGTGAAGTAACTGTGCGGTGACTATGGAGTAACTGTGGGGTGACTGTGGGGTGAATGTGGGGTGACTATGAGATAACTGTGGGGTAACTGTGGGGTAACTGTGAAGTAACTGTGGGATGACTATGGAGTAACAGTGGGGTGACTGTGGGATAACTGTAGGGTGACTGTGGGGTAACCGTGGGGTGACTTAAGTAACTGTGAGGTGACTATGGAGTAACTGTGGGGTGACTGTGGGGTAACTATGGGGGGACTGTGGGGTAACTGTGGGGTGACTGTGAAATAACTGTGGGGTGACTATGGAGTAACTGTGGGGTGACTGTGGGATAAACTGTGGGGTGACTGTGGGGTGACAGTTTGGTAACTGTGGGGTAACTGTGGGGTAACTGGGGTGACTGTAGGGTAACTGTGAGGCGACTGTGGGGTAACTATGGAGTAACTGTGGGGTAACTGTGGGGTAACTGTGGAGTAACTGTGGGGTGACTGTGTGGTAACCGTGGGGTAACTGTGGAGTAACTGTGAGGTAACTGTGGGGTAACTGTGGGGTAACTGTGGGGTAACTGGGGTGACTGTAGGGTAACTGTGAGGCGACTGTGGGGTAACTATGAAGTAACTGTGGGGTAACTGTGGGGTAACTGTGGAGTAACTGTGGGGTGACTGTGGGGTAACTGTGGGGTAACTGGGGTGACTGTAGGCTAACTGTGAAGTAACTGTGGGGTGACTATGGAATAACTGTTGGGTGACTGTGGGGTGACTGTAGATAACTGTGGGGTAACTGTGAAGTAACTGTGGGGTGACTATGGAGTAACTGTGGGGTAACTGTGGGGTAACTGTGAAGTAACTGTGCGGTGACTATGGAGTAACTGTGGGGTGACTGTGGGGTGAATGTGGGGTGACTATGAGATAACTGTGGGGTAACTGTGGGGTAACTGTGAAGTAACTGTGGGATGACTATGGAGTAACAGTGGGGTGACTGTGGGATAACTGTATGGTGACTGTGGGGTAACCGTGGGGTGACTTAAGTAACTGTGAGGTGACTATGGAGTAACTGTGGGGTGACTGTGGGGTAACTATGGGGGGACTGTGGGGTAACTGTGGGGTGACTGTGAAATAACTGTGGGGTGACTATGGAGTAACTGTGGGGTGACTGTGGGATAAACTGTGGGGTGACTGTGGGGTGACAGTTTGGTAACTGTGGGGTAACTGTGGGGTAACTGGGGTGACTGTAGGGTAACTGTGAGGCGACTGTGGGGTAACTATGGAGTAACTGTGGGGTAACTGTGGAGTAACTGTGGGGTGACTGTGGGGTAACCGTGGGGTAACTGTGGAGTAACTGTGGGGTAACTGTGGGGTAACTGGGGTGACTGTAGGCTAACTGTGAGGTGACTTTGGGGTAACTGTGGAGTAACTGGGGGGTAACTGTGGGGTAAATGTGGAGTAACTGTGGGGTTACTGTGGGGTGACTGTGGGGTGACTGTGGGTTGACTGTGGGGTAACTGTGGAGTAACTGTGGGGTAACTGTGGGGTGACTGTGGGGTAACTGTGGGGTGACTGTAGGGTAACTGTGAGGTGACTGTCACTAACTATCCTTATACGAGGGGCCTTCACATGAAAACTTTTAAAGTGGGATAGACATTAGAAAAAACCATTTCTTTGTATTGTGATTTGTTAATGTGGTTGCTAAAGGTACCAAGAGTGCACTGCACGTGCCGTCACGCTGCAGACAAACAAGATGACGTCAAAATTGCAATTAAAAGATGGCTGCTCCACTATTGGCACAACCAACGACTAGCAGCGTTCTATTATCAGTTGTTAAAGCAGCGAAAGGGTAACACCTGTATAAATGCATCGACGAATGGACGTCCGGTACGGTGAGGCATACCTTTTCGCCAAAGTCAATGGGTGCTTTACCTTTACAAGGCAGTCAACGACTTCAATCGACTCTGTGGTCCCTACTCGATGTGCTTGACCCGATAGTGAACAGTCTATCACAGAACTTACCCCGTTTGGGGAATACCTACTTCACTCGTACACTTGCTGGAGTGAAAATCATACATTAACGTACTGGACCTTAATGCATCGATGCATTTATATAGGTTTCACAACTTCATTGCTAAAAAAATGCAGTTTCCTTTAGCAGTTCGATCATTGAACCAATTTTCAATGTATAGTTTTCAGAACTTGCCCGTAGAGGCTGTATTGACTGTAAAAAACATCGCATTGTGAACTGCACCTGGCATCAAAACATATCATACCTTGGATCATTTGCCTGTTTCTCTTTTTCAATTTCTGATACGACACTTCATCCTGTCACAGGTGGTGATACTCTCTATAATGATTTTTTTTTTCCTCAGGTCTAAAAACATACCTATGAGAATATCAGTTACAATTGAAATACAAAAATAAGTATTGCAGTGTTATATTTAAAGCAATACTACTTAATTAATGCCAGGCTAGCCAAAGAATAAAAAAATTGAAACATAATTTTCAGTAACCGAATTGTTATTCCACTGAAACATGTTTCGGGTGTTATAGACCAGCGGTTCGTAACCTGGGGGTCAAACGAGGGCATCTCAAAGAATCCGGTACGGTTTGAACAAATGTTATAAGCTTTCATATTTAAAATCCAAAGATAAATGAAACATCCTTCTTTGCTTTCATTTAACTTAAACATAACTGAAGTATAAGTTTGAAAAACGTAGTTATTCATTAGAATACAAGTGCCACATATTCTTGTTTGTCCATCGTTTCCGAAGAAGACCACGATGTCCTCTGTCATTCTTGGAATGGGTTCGTAGGTAGCTGATCAAACCAATCCGAGCCCGAAAGCGTCTATCCCACTGAGGACAGAGAAACACTGTCTGACTATCAGGCGGAGGCAACTCGTCTCTTGCCTTTTGTGTCACTCGTCTCTGCGCAGCTTCTTTGATTCCTGTCTGCTCCATATGTGTCGTGACAGAAGAGATTTTACTGCGCCATGCAGAGTGATCAGCAGCAATGCTCTCCCAATTATCAGAGTCAATGTCACAGTTTTTCAGTGAGGCTTTCAGAGTGTCTTTGTAACGAAACACGAAACATCGCTTAAGACATAATGTCGTATACACACTGTAATGGTTGGTTCGAGGGAACGCGGTTGTGCTGTTTCTTACATTTACTTTGAAATAGTCGATTCGGTGGTCAAGGGGTTGTAAGCTTTGTTTGCGGTCTAAAACATTCCAGGTTTGAATCACGTCGTTGATAATTGAACAGACCGGACATAACTTGATTTTGTTTCATGGTATGACAGCTTGTTCCAGTCGACTTTGCTGTGAATGGGTACCTGACCAAGTCAGGGGACAATTTCGAAGTGCTGCGGGGTTCTATGGAGTTCGCACTGTGTCGTCAGAACCATAGAATGAAAAGGGCAGTGGATCCACATCAGCTCTTGGACGTTTGCTGCCTCTACAGCGACCATCCACTCATGCCTTTGTCAGCCCCTCTGTACCTTCCGAAGTGGGGATTTGGAGTCTGTCTTATTGCCCAGGTAGCCGTCTGAGAGCTGTAGTGGGATCAAGATGCTGAGTAGTACATGAGCTGCAATGGTCAGCGACTCAAAGTTGACTGCTAGCGTCAGGGCCAGCGAACCAGAGATACCCTTCTACGCCTCCACCTAGTGATCCTGGAAAACATGCTGTAACAGAGCAGATTTTATAGGGATAAGAGAGCGAAGAGAGAAGGCTAACCAGTTACCAACAAAAATGATTGCTGAAGTCGGATATGTTCGACCGAACGATGTAAGTATCACAGTCAAGCTGTAAACTATAACACAACGCATTCCGTACTCCGGACTACATCCTGCTGTTTGCAAAGCCCTTTTCATGGCTTGGTAGCTGGAGTTTGAGAATGGTCATGGCTTGGTAGCTAAAGCTTGAGAACGGTCATGGCTTTGTAGCTGGAGTTTGAGAACGGTTAGGGCTTGGTAGCTGGAGTTTGAGATTAGTCAGAGCTTGGTAGCTGGAGATTGAGAACGGTCAGGGCGTTGTAGCTGGAGTTTGAGAACTAACGAAGTAGACGAAGAAGAGCATTACATCTAAATTTGTTCTCGCATTAGACGCTGCTGTTCTGCGTGTTACGCTCTGCTTATCGGCGACATGGCATCTCACTTCAGCCAAGAAGCCTCAACTAGATTTTTCACGTGCGTAGCACTGATCAGTCGGTATATATAATATCACAATACTGCGTGTTATAATTCTATCAGATGGTTAACCTTGCCCCATCATCTGCATTCCTTGCTGAGGTTTATGATAACTCGGTGGTAATATGTCATTCTATCGCGAGTGTGAACCCATTCTTCTACCTTGACTATCGTCTCAACTGTGACCAGCTATCCAATTGTTTTCTCTGCCTGTGCCATCCATGACACTCCTTTCTTGATTCTTCATCCATTGATGTCTGTAGCGTTTTAGTGCAATGTGTGTCGCCTGTTTGTATTATCCCGCAAATAGCCTTTTTGCTTCTTTGAACGTTTCACCGGAACAAGAACACTATCGTGTCTCTAGTTGTTACTCAAGCTCCCCACGACGATAAACGGCACAACTGGAAAGAAAACTAACTATAGGGATGTTCTGAAGCAACTAAAGCTAGAGAAAATAATTCTCAAGGAAGCAAACATAATATTTAAAGAAATATTGTGGTTATGCCAATCGACATGACAGAATAAAGGTTAAAACAAATAAAATAAAGGAAACATCTCGTTTCACGCCATGCGGCGTATGGGAAACATGATGCTTGACCAATATTATGAGTAAGGTGGTTAGTTTCACGTCGATCGCCTCTATTTACTTTTTTTTTTCTGGCACCCAATTTCTGAGGCCGGGTTGACCACAGGATCCATTTTGAGATCGGAAAAAAAAATTATTTACCAACTGGGGATTACACCCTGATTGCTTGGTTGGAAAATCTGCTGACAGTTTTATTGGATGTGCAGAAGAGTCAGAACGCGGCGTAGGTACAGCTTTACAGACAACATCAAGTTGTGATCAGGACACGATTTAAATAAGTGTACCGATCTAGCACGACACAGAGACAGCTACAGATCTGCTACTGGGAACCGATGCCGAGACAGAACTTAATGACGGTGATGATGATGTTGATGATGATGATGGCTTGGCTTCGTTCATTCTCAATCTCAAGATACCAAACCCTGGAAGGGCTTAAGTAGCAGAACGTAGTCCAGAGAACGGAATGCGTTGTGACGTAGTTTACAGCTTGACTGCAATATATGCACCTTTCAGTCCAACACAGCCGACTTCAACAATCATTTTTTTGAGTACCGGGTTAGCATTCACTCTTCGATCCCTTCTCCTTAGCCAGTCTGTCCTGCTGTAGCCTGTTATCCAGAATCACCGCGTCGAGGTGTAGAAGGGTCTTGGCAGCTCTGGTTCGCTGGCCCTGACGCTAGCAGTCAGTTATGAGTCGCTGAGTCGCTCATGCGCTGATGAAACTTTACCGAGGGAACGTGGTTTCTGAGAGCCTATTATGCAAAATCTATTGTCAGTTCTGTTTACAACTTGTGTGTGTGTGTGTGTTCACATCTATTGTAGGGAGGATGAGGCTAACATGTGGTCAGGCAAAACACACTGATCAGAGAAAGTTAGCCAGGGTCAGGAGAAATATACTGGCCAAAACTCTCACCTGACCTCCTCGTTGGTCGTCCTGGAAACGGGCTGTTGTCGAGCACAACAGTTTGGCTAACAAAGTGAGGTTTGATGTTATCTCCGTAGTAGTGAAGGACACGCAGATGAAGCTAAGCATAGCACAACCGCCTGGAGGACCCCAGTCCACCTTCATCAGCACGGTCGAGATGTGAGGAAAGCAACTGCACCCCGTCAGTTAACGCCCTTTTCAGGGCGCACAAAAGAGTAACCTACACATTGTGGGTATTCGAAACAACATCAACATCTATTGTAGAATATTGGTTGTTTGGTGAAATTATTCTGGTTATATTCATTTAAATGGTAAACTGTAGTTAATTACTTGGCAGATTTGTTGGCAGGTATTTAACCAAATGGTAAAACAAACAAAAAATTTAAAGTAGGAACAAAGTTTGGAACACGTCAAAAATGAAAGAACCATATAAAAATGACTGATATCTCTGTGGCATATACTTCTTCTTCTTTTTCTTCTTCTTCTTCGTACGCAGTCAGACAGTAGCCATTATTTTTTCGAAAAAAGCAGCCATCATCCTGAGGCTGTCGACACTGCCATAGAGCTTGTCTAGTGTTGCCACTGGTGATGGCCACATCTGCTCTCTCTGATCCTCGTATGTCGGGCAGTTTTGCAGCAAATGCTCAGCGGTCATTTTCCCGGTACCACACAGGCATTCGTCGGTGCCACCTACCTTCAATTTGTTGAATAGGTGGTACCTGAGTCTATTGTGGCCAGTTCGAAGTTTGAAGACCACGACCTGCTATTTTCTGTTCAACTGGTAATAGGCATCGTTTTTGGTGTAGCCAGTATGTTCAGTTTCCCATTTGGTCATGTATTTAGCTCTAATAAGCCGTTTTGACTCTTCGTATGTCATACTAGTCTCAGGTTGTGGTAGTTTTGCACCTTCTTTTGCCAGTCTGTCTGCCTCCTCGTTGCCTTGGATGTTGCAGTGAGATGGAACCCACTGCACCACTACTCTTTTTGGTGCGGCCTGCTGTCATAGTTGACAGAGTACTGCTCTTAAATCATTGTTCAGTATTTTTCTGGCTTTTCAGTGCTGTGACTACGGCCAGTGCATCTGTAAGCAGGACTATGTGGCTTTCATTTCTTTTACCTGTCACCATTTCTTCCACTGCCGCCCTCAGTGCCTCAGCCTCCGCTGTTAAATTGCTTGTGTATTTTCCAGTAGCGAATGGAAGTGTTATTTTTCTGCCATTTGGTAGGCTCAGGAATGCTCCTGCCCCTCCGTACTGTGTTGTATTTGTTACGGAACCGTCGGGGTATGCATGGGTCCAGTCCATGCTTGGGTAGTTTTCCGTAATGTAGCTCAGGGTAGTATCTCTTCTTTCTTTTTCAGACTGGCAGTTTTTGTTTCTAATACCTGGTATATTTTCTACCACCTCTGGAAATATATGCTGCCTCCAGGTAGGTTTTCGTACAGTAGGGATGGGCTTTGGTGTTGTTAGTGCGTTCATGGGGTCTTCGTGCATCTTTGCTTTGGCTATTTCTGCAAAGTTTCTTCGCTTTAGTTTCCCATTTCCGAAATTGTTTAGTCTCTGGTGCATTGCGTGGTCAGTCAGTCTTCTGAGTTTCTCTGCTTGCAGCTGGGCTCTGCAGTCTCTTCTGTCGGCCATGGATTGCAGTTTTTGTAATCTTTTCAAGTTCTACAATTGGCTTTGACTTCATGCCTCCTGTTATAACTCTCATGGCTTGGTTTTGGAGTTTGCTAACTTTATCGAAGTTCACCTTTGCTGCTGTTGTCCATGCCGCGATGCCATACAACCTTGTTCACAAGACAACATCTTGCTATTTGTAAAGCCATTTTCAGGGTTTGGAGGCGGGAGATTAAGAACCAACGAAGAAGATGACGAATAATGAAACCCTGGTATTCGACAAGGCAGATCAGTGCATGAAGTCAGGTAGTCAAAATATACTATTTTTCTCTTCAGTCCACCTGGACGGCTATTAGAAAGTGCCTCTCTTTGGTTTACCTTTTAGATTCACATTTGGCCATTAATAGCTCGTCTGTTGGTGATTTCCTTCTTGAGGTTTACTAAACATACGAAAGGTATCCACTCGGTGGTGTCCTGCTTCCAGCCTTTTCCCTGTTGACATTTGATTAACCAACAGTAAATTACCTTTGCTCTGTGGTATCAGTGCTAGACATGGCACTGAATAAGGCCTAGAAGAGAAAGTCACCTGTGAAATGTGGTGCTTACGAAAGGTCACTAACATATATAATAAGGCCTAGTAGAGAAAGTCACCTGTGAAATGTGGTGCTTACGAAAGGTCACTAATATATATAATTAGGCCTAGTAGAGAAAGTCACCTGTGAAATGTGGTGCTTACGAAAGGTCACTAACATAAATAATAAGGCCTAGTAGAGAAAGTCACCTGTGAAATGTGGTGCTTACGAAAGGTCACTAACTACACCAGAAAAGACAGAATCCCAAATATGAGTATTCGGGAGAAGGTTGAAACAATTCCCTGCATACAGTACATCGAGCAACAGAAAATGAATTTGTTTGGCCCCATTATGAGAATTAAACCAGATCCCACTGTACACGCGATCCTTATACAGAAAAACATCAGGAAGTATTGCGAGAGGTAAACCGAGGAAAAGATGGATAGACAGAGTAAAAGATACCTGCCATAAATTGGGGAAAATGTTACTCAGGCCACAAGAGAGGAGAAAGACAAATACATACCACGACACTGGGCTACAACTCAGAAGAAAGTGAGACGACAAAAGATGAAAAAGAAGCTCTGCATTTACTGGTGTGGTAACCGATACGATATTGTGTGATGTCTAGCTTTAGACCGTTATCCTACAAAGTCGAATATCAAAAGCGATGGTCACTCAAACGTCATCGAAACTAAGACGTATCACGGTACACTCTCTTCAAGTTTATCGCCTTTATCTGTTTTGTTTACCTTCTACCTCAAGAGTGCATCTATGAATACACTGATCTGTTGCCTCCCCCCCCCCCCCCCCTCCAAATATAAACAGTAATGTCAACTAATGCATAGAACATATTTATAGAGAATAGAAATATATGACGCCATAAGGAAGGAATATAACATGATCCGTTATACGCTGGATTAGTCTCAAGGAGATCGGAACTTTGCTAACCTACCCAGTTCGCTTCTCAGAAGCGAAAATTCACCATCCGCAAGAGATTGCAGCACAGATAATACGTCAGTGAAGATGACTACTTGGTGGCAATCAGAATTGATGTTCTGGATCATATTGGCAGCCTATTTGAGAGCTTGAACCTCAGCCTATTTGAGAGCTTGAACCTCAGCCTATTTGAGAGCTTGAACCTCAGCCTATTTGAGAGCTTGAACCACAGCCTATTTAAAAGCTTGAACCTCAGCCTATTTGAGAGCTTGAACCTCAGCCTATTTGAGAGCTTGAACCTCAGCCTATTTGAGAGCTTGAATCTCAGCCTATTTGAGAGCTTGAACCTCAGCCTATTTGAGAGCTTGAACCTCAGCCTATTTGAGAGCTTGAACCTCAGCCTGTTGGAGAGCTTGAACCTCAGCCTGCTTGAGAGCTTGAACCTCAGCTTATTTGAGAGCTTGAACCTCAGCCTATTTGAGAGCTTGAACCTCAGCCTGTTTGAGAGCTTGAACCTCAGCCTATTTGAGAGCTTGAACATCAGCCTGTTTGAGAGCTTGAACCTCAGCCTATTTGAGAGCTTGAACCTCAGCCTGTTTGAGAGCTTGAACATCAGCCTATTTGAGAGCTTGAACCTCAGCCTATTTGAGAGCTTGAACCTCAACCTATTTGAGAGCTTGAACCTCAGCCTATTTGAGAGCTTGAACCTCAGCCTATTTAAGAGCTTGAACCTCAGCCTATTTGAGAGCTTGAACCTCAGCCTATTTGAGAGCTTGAACCTCAGCCTATTTGAGAGCTTGAACCTCAGCCTATTTGAGAGCTTGAACCTCAGCCTATTTGAGAGCTTGAACCTCAGCCTATTTTAGAGCTTGAACCTCAGCCTATTTGAGAGCTTGAACCTCAGCCTGTTTGAGAGCTTGAACGTCAGCCTATTTGAGAGGTTGAACCTCAGCCTATTTGAGAGCTTGAACCTCAGCCTATTTGAGAGATTGAACCTCAGCCTATTTAAGAGCTTGAACCTCAGCCTGTTTGAGAGCTTGAACCTCAGCTTATTTGAGAGCTTGAACCTCATCCTATTTGAGAGCTTGAACCTCAGCCTATTTGAGAGCTTGAACCTCAGCCTATTTGAGAGCTTGAACCTCAGCCTATTTGAGAGCTTGAACCTCAGCCTATTTGAAAGCTTGAACCTCAGCCTATTTGAAAGCTTGAACCTCAGCCTATTTGAAAGCTTGGACCTCAGCCTATTTGAAAGCTTGAACCTCAGCCTATTTGAGAGCTTGAACCTCAGCCGGTTTGAGAGCTTGAACCTCAGCCTATTTGAGAGCTTGAACCTCAGCCTATTTGAAAGCTTGAACCTCAGCCTATTTGAGAGCTTGAACCTCAGCCTATTTGAAAGCTTGAACCTCAGCCTATTTGAGAGCTTGAACCTCAGCCTATTTGAAAGCTTGAACCTCAGCCTATTTGAGAGCTTGAACCTCAGCCTTTTTGAGATCTTGAACCTCAGCCTATTTGAGAGCTTGAACCTCAGCTTGTTTGATAGCTTGAACCTCAGCCTATTTGAGAGCTTGAACCTCAGCCTATTTGAGAGCTTGAACCTCAGCCTATTTGAGAGCTTGAACCTCAGCGGTATAGTTGGACCAGGGATCCCAGGTAGAACAGTGGTTAGGCACTGACTTTCCAGATTATCAATCGGAGCTCTGTCCCTATTTAGTGCGGGATTTTTCCAATCACCAAACGGCCACTCAAATATTGAGTACCATAATATTCTGGAAAAGTAAAGGTGGCAGGCGGCACATCATCCCTACATCATCCCTAATGTGCCGCTGGTCAACAACAAAAAATATGGGGCTAAATCATATTTCCAACTTGCAGCACTGGCGTGTTAATGGGATATTTTTTTAATTTTAAAATGCGTCCCCACTCCTAGCCAGAAATTGTACGTTTCAATGGTATGATCGATTCATATATGGCGAAGTCACATGATGGTCAGGCCTCTATAGCACAGACACCATACTAAACCGTCGCCGTCTGACCCTATTTGAGCATGTAATCTGTCTTATATAAGAAACCTTCGTCCATCATCTTTTAATTCAGGACATGGACATCAATGATGAGGAACGATAATTTACATCCTGGTCATACCACCTGAATAGGTCAACACCTAAAGACTCCTATAGATGCTATTTATTGCATGGTTAGTTACTGGGGGCTCAGTGGTTTCGAGTGCCGGAGATCGCGGGTTCAAAATCACGGTGGAAACAGTGATTTTTTTCATGTTGATTTTCTGGTAAAAATTCCTCTGATCTCTAGGTAGTGAGATCCGACTCCCGTGTTCAGTGTCGAGCACGTTAAAAATACCTTAGCAGTTATAAATCGAAAAGAGCAGTTTTGAATATATAACCAAATTATTTGTATCTTCGCCTAGGGCTAGTAAGCCACAGAAAGTTGTAAACTATCTACTACATAAAGCCGAAGCATTCAGCTACCTGGCAACAGACATTAACATGCTTGTTTGAACACCAGGATTTCAAGTGTTCCAAGTGTTACTTTGTTAGACGTGCTGTCTTCTTTATCCGGGTGTTATGGTTAGATACTGTGTTTGTAGTATTGTTTTGTGTGTTCTTTTGTATGGTTAGATACTGTGTTTGTAGTATTGTTTTGTTTATTCGTTTGTATGGTTAGATACTGTGTTTGTATTATTCTTTTGTGTGTGTTCGTTTGTATGGATCGTAGCTCTTTCTTCTTCTTCCTCATCTTCTTCTTCTTCTTTTCTTCCTTCTTCTTCTTCTTCTTCTTCTTCTTCTTCTCGTTTGCCATGATTTTTCATTTTACGTTTGCACCTAAATGCCAGTTCTCTGGATAAAGGTTGTTGTAGTGGAGAGATTTTGTAAGGTTTCCAAACAGCATTGTGTAGAGATTCGTCTCAGTCGTCTAGTGCTTTGTACGCATTTGACTAAGCATATAACAGTATTGCAGTATATGTTTGGATGTCT
Organism: Ariolimax columbianus; assembly: GCA_036924085.1. Classification (NCBI taxonomy): domain Eukaryota; kingdom Metazoa; phylum Mollusca; class Gastropoda; order Stylommatophora; family Arionidae; genus Ariolimax; species Ariolimax columbianus. The sequence continues at coordinate 31,960,223 of JAVGWX010000005.1, forward strand.
GTACTGCTTTCCCTCACATACACATTGGCGATGGAGCAAATTTTAGCCCGAGCAAGTTGATTCAATCTTAATTTAATTAACGTTTTCATACTGGTTTAGAAGACTCTGCAGAGTATGTATACAACCCGTTTCATGTGCATTTGCTTGCTCTGAAAGCTTTGCGCATTCAATCTGCTGTATGCCGTTCTCATTTGGAACATGGTCCCTTGCTCCACTGGATCAAAGCAGTTATAGTTGTCTCCCGTTTGATCGACCTTGTTTGTATAGGTCTTCTTCTCTTGGAAGCGGATTGCCTGTTCCTTTTGTTCTTGTGTTGCGCTCTCCTTTGCTAACCTGTCTACTGTCTCATTTCCTGGTATGCTACAGTGGGATGGTATCCACTCTAGCACTGTCCTTCTCTCTTCTTTTAGTTCGCCCAAGTCTTCCTAATTCTATGGTAGTTTTTTTTCATTCTCGAGACCTTGCAGAACAACATTGCATCTGTAAGGAATACAGCCAGCCAGCATAGACTTGCCGTGTTGCTAATAATGTCTGCTGCAAAAATTAGTGTCTGTACTTCAGCCGAATAGTTTGAACATAATTTTCGGATGTATAAACTAGTGGTATTATTTTTTTTCATCTAGTCAACAATATATATTTATGCGCCTACATTCTTCATCGATCTTTTTGCTGATTCATCAGTTAATACCTGAATCATGCTTCTCAGGGTGTTTCATGTTCATTGATCATGTCACATCATGGTGCATTTAATTGGAGATAAAGTTAATCTCTTGAGGTGCAAGGGAATCCGTCTGATTTATCCCATGCATTAAAGGGCTCAGGAGAGAAGCGATGCGTCGGAGCTGAGAGCTTGTATTGCTCAGTATGTCGCTCTCACATCTTGTTATGTGACCTTATCTAATACCTCTGTGTCTTTGTCTATCTCTCTTATCCTCAAAATTGCTCAAATGATATGAATTTTAATTCTCTCTTTTACTTCTTCTTCTTCTTCTTCTTCTTCTTTTTCTTCTTCTTCTTCTTCTTCTTCTTCTTCTTCTTCTTCTTCTTCTTCTTCTTCTTCTTCTTCGTACGCTGTCAAACGTCAACCTGTATTTTTCGAAGAAAGCAGCGGTCATCCTGAGGCTGTCGACACTACCATAGAGCTTGTCTAGTGTTGCCACTGGTGATGGCCACATGTGCTTTCTCTGGTCATCGTAAGTCGGGCAGTTTTACAGCAGATGTTCAGCGGTCATTTTCCCGGTACCACAAGTGCATTCGTCAGTGCCACCTATCTTCAGTTTATTGAATAGATGGTACTTCAGTCTGTTGTGGCCTGTGCAGAGTCTGAAGACCACGACCTGCTCTCTTCTGTTCAACTGGTAATAGGCATCGTTTTTGTGTGTATCCAGTATGTTTTGTTTCCCATTTGGCAATTCTCTCTTTTACGATTCTGCATCTTGTCAATTGTACACGTTAAACTCTTTATTTTTATTTAGTTTCTTTATTTGTTGTTAGAAATTTGAAATTCAATTGTTTAAAAGCATATTTGATATAAGATACCAAATTGTTCAGAAACAGACAACACAGTCGAGGAAAAGGATGGAAGCATGCCTGATAAGAAAAAGATGCAAGCGCTATTGAATATCAGAATTAATGAGTTGGACTGAGTCCCTAGCGAATGTATAGGAAAAGATTGTGTTAGGCGAGACCATGGCAGCCTCAGTTACCTACACGCAGAATTAATGGAATGTGTCTGTTGCAGCACATGATTCATAATGGAGTAAGACGGATTACGGAAAATAAGTGCTTCAAGTTGTGTTTTACATTTAAAAAATACAACGCAAAGACAGAAAAACAATATTTTTGTTGTTGTTTTTTTGTTTTGTTTTTGTTTTGCGTTCGCCTTATTTATCTATTCCCCAAGGCGTGTGTGCGTTACACTGTGGTTTTTATTTTGCGCCTGTCGGCCCAGTGCATCCGACTTCAGCATGCATTTTATGTAAGGGTCTGCTTCCTCCTGCATTTTCTAAGGGTTTGCTTCCCCGGGGTAACGGCCGGTGCTGTGATGGGGATCGAACCCAGCACCTTCTGGTTGTGAGCCGTGCCACTTAACCACTAGGCCACGCCGTCCCCAGAAAAGCAATATAATCTTCTAGAGTTTTCAATCATGCAAAAGCTGATCAGCTAACAGATTACCAGTGGTGGAAGATTATGTCACTTCACCATTGGCATAAAGTATAACACTCTGATCGTGGTTCACGCGAATTGGGGTATGGGGCCACGACTACAGTTGCCTTACTTTATAAACCCATCACAAACACACTTTAAGAACCGGATTAGTGAGTTTGTAAGTTTGTTGGCTAGTTAGTTAGCTAGTTAGTTAGCTAGTTAGTTAGTTAGTTAGTTAGTTAGTTAGTTAGTTGCACTTAGCAATCGATGATCATACGATTTTGTCTAGATGATGTAACTTGCGCTGTATTCCAATTACATGAAGGAATAAATGCGCTAGTCATCAACCTCACTCTCTGGTCCAGAGCTACTTTGAACCAGTGGTGGGGGGGGGGACATAAGTGGGACCAAGAACAGGATTCCATATAATGCGGTGGTAAGGGCACTGACTTTCCAGCCGAACGATCGGGGTTTGAATCCAAGTTGGATTTACGGGATTTTTCTGATCGCAAAACGACTTTTGCGGTCAACACATTCTAAAATGTGGACAATTAAAGGCGGCGCGCATTACTTTGATTACACCCCCCCCCCCCACCCCGCCCCCGCCCCAAACAGTGGCGTCACACCGTTCCAACTGGGGATCATTTGTTTATGCGTAAATTTGGCGCATAAAGAACATAGATAGACAGACAGAGAGACAGACCATCTATCTATCTATCTATCTATCTATCTATCTATCTATCTATCTATCTATCTATCTATCTATCTATCTATCTATCCATCTATCTGTCTGTATATCTAACTATCTATCTGTCTATCTGTCTATCTGTCTGTATGTCTGTCTGACAGATATATATATATAGACAGATAGATAGATAAATAGATAGATATATAGATAGATAGACAGACATATAGAAAGAAAGATAGACAGATAGATATATAGGTAGATAGATAGACATATATAGATAGATAATCAGATATAGATAGATGGACAGATAGATAAAAAGATAGGTAGAAAGATATATAGATAGATAGATAGATAGATAGATAGATAGACAGACAGATATAGATAGATAGGTAGATAGATGGATAGATAGATAGATAGATAGATAGATAGATAGATAGATAGATAGATAGATAGATAGATAGATAGCGACATCACTATTGTTGAAGACGACTGGAAGTAACTCAGGATGCAGGCAATTTGATTACCTTAATATATATATGTATAGTATAGTGCTTCTACTTACAGATGTCATTCTGCTATAATGTATTGACCATTAAAGAAATTGTGAGTATCCAGGTCTAATATATTTAGCAGATATGAGTGACTTGTAAAAATGGAGTCATGAAGCATGTTAAATAGCCATAAATGGTAAGGAATATGAAGTTTTCTTTTAAAAGACTAAAATCACGTTAGTTGGGGGAAGGGGGGGGGGGGGGATGCATCACAGTGAAAGATCTGACAGAAATCAACGACTCATAGTTCGCTGCCATCATCAAAATCAGCAAAACAGAGCTGACCAAGATCCTATTCCGCCTACAAGAGACGGCCCTAGACACAAGCTACACTGGTGTAGTCTCAATAAAAGAATTGAGATCGTAGTGAGAAGGCAAAAAAGTACCTTAAAAAACCATCTGAAATCGAATGTATGTTTGCCGATGCCTATTACCAGTTGAACCGAAAAGAGCAGGTCGTTGTCTTCAGACTTCGCACTGGCCACAACAGACTGAGGTACCACCTATTCAACAAATTGAAGATAGGGAGTACCGACGAATGCCCGTGCGGTACTGGTAAAATGACCACTGAACATCTGCTGCAGAACTGCCCGACATACGAGGATCAGAGAGAGCAGATGTGGCCATTACCAGTGGAACTGCAAGACAAGCTCTATGGCAGTAGCGAGAGCCTCAGGATGACCGCCGCTTTTTTCGAAAAAATATTGGTTACTGTCTGACTGTGTACGCAGAAGAAGAAGAAGAAGAAGAATGTATGTTTGCGAAATGCGTAGATAATGCAGAGTCGATATAAACTGCGACACATCGTTACAACGTCCTGTTCAGGTCAAACCCTCACGACATGCAGAATTTAAAATAAAATATATTGATCCTTCATATCTATATGTTGATTTAAACAAAATGGCTGAGACAAACAAAGGGTGACGACAACAAATCACGGAGATAAATTATGGGTTTGCCAAAGCTATAAATGTGACATGGATAATGTTACTATTTCACGCAGGTTCTTACCTTTTGTTGTGTGCTTTTTTATTATATTTACTTGTACAGACTACAACCTTTTTTTTATTGGGAAGTGCTCTACAGAGATCTCTTTATATAAGATGTTATTTTACCTGGCACGGTCGTTGTCCGTTTGCATGGACTTCTATTTCTCATATTTTATCTAAATTCCATATTACTTAAAGAACTATATTACTGCAACATGTTAGTCTATAAAATCTTGGTTCATATAGTTCCAAATAGCGCGAAGAGCTTAGCCTAGTTGACAGTGAGCTGGCTTGCAGAGAGTTGGATTGCAGCGCTCCAGGGTTCGAAATCACGGATGGACAGTAAACAATCTGGGAGCAGTGTGTTCCTGGTACGCCGCTTCTCCAATCGACCCAGCTGTAAATGGATACCTGACGTATGAGTTGGGGAAGGTATAAATAGAATTGTAGGGAAGTTGCCACTCTATCTCAGATAGGCTGTTGCTTAGTCCATGAAGAGTTATCTTCAACTCGGACAGAAATTATTATATGGGACCCATCTTAACCTTTATCTTTAGTATCAAAAACAATCAACAAACATTTCTTAGTACAGAAAAAAGCTTGGAACGGAAAAAACAGAATGAACATAAATATTAACTTGTTTTTATTTGTTAGTTGCTAATCACAAGCGATGCTGAGGACACCGTCAAACGGTTTATTTTGTTGATATAACTTGCGCGGTATTTTGATAAATGTAGATGAATAAACTGCGTTGAGCATCAACCTCACTCTCTGGTGCTGAGCTACCTTTGACCAGTGACAGAACATATATTGAGACGACAGGAAGTAGAATTATGCTAAGGGTGTACTACTTAAGCCTTTCACATAAACAGGTATCCTGCAATGATATATGTTTTAATAATATCAACAATAATAGCAGAAAAGACATTAATCAGTTGTAGAAATAACCTAACATAACCTTCCTGAATAATAAAATAATGACCATACATAAATTGTTTCCATCTATGCCTAAAGACCGTGGTTATACTGTATAATGGGTTGCATTTCGTGGAAAAGGAAACAAACAAATATCGACTTCCCGACGAGAGTAGACATAGTTAGAGAACTGTTGGCAGATATTCAAATTAGGCAAGTAAAATATTTTCGTCATATAAAAGACACAATACTTTATTGAAAATAATACAAGAGGGAATGTTTGAAGGTAGGCGGACAAAAAGCGGGCATCGATATTAGTGGGAGAGCAAAACCCGCAGATGTACTAGTATCAGCCATGTATGGTGTACCGTAAAGACAAGACACAGAGGGTATTGAAAGTCCATTTCAGTCCACCTTTGTGGCGGAGACGGCACTTGAATTGAACTGAAATAACAGGTGATTGTGGATTAGTGTATTAACGCTGTTCAAGGCTAACACCTAAATTCAAACAATTCATAACTCACCCACACTTTGTTGTTGAATGGATACGTTGTTCTCTACACGTCCTTCAAGGGAAGTTGTTGTTGTTTGCGAATGCCCACAATGAGTAGGTTACTCTTTGGTGCGTCCTGAAAAGGACGATCAGTGACGAGTTGCAGTAGCTTTTCTCTCATCCGTGCTGATGAAGGTAGACCGGATTCCTCCAGTCGGTTGTGCTATGCTTCATCTACATGCCACTCACTACTACGGGGATCTCGTCGATCCATTCCCTCGTTAGCCAAGCTGGCATGAAAACAGCCCGTTTCTAGGAATGGCAACTAGGAAGCCGAGGTGAGGGTCCTGGCCAGAATGTTTTGTCTGATCCTAACTAACATTGTAGCAAGTCTTGCTCCCAGTTCAAGGGAGCTAATACATCTTAAGTCAATAATTCACACCGATATGTATTACCTACCTTTTTCCATTTTGTCTGAAAAATAAGAACAGTTTTGTTTCATTTGATTAATTGTGTGCTTGTTTAATATTTACAAAGCTAATTTCCGACTGCGTAGAAGATCGAGAGCAGAAATAACAAAAACAGTCTTTTTCTTCTTCGATCAAGTCCGGTGAGGCTCAGGAAGTAGTTTGTGCGTTTCAGGTCTTCACCGGCCATCGACAAGCTTGTCGAGCATCGTCGCTATCACGGGCAAGAATATGTTCTAGTGTTGGCTTGGGTAATCCACAATCGGACGTGGCGGTGTCTCTGAGACCAATTTTGTGGAGGAGTGCAGTGAGTCTGCAATGTTCCGTACTGAGTCTGAAGATCTTTGTCTATCCCTCTCTTGCATGTTTGTCTATATCGTCATTTTTTGGCCTGTATTTTGTGTGTGTGTCTCTCCATTGCGTCCTCTAAAAGTTGTTTTATGAATGTCTTTCCTTCCTTATATCGCTGTGGATGTTGAGTCGGCGATCCACAACTTCCTGCTTTTGAGAACTCAATTGCTTCCGCATTTCCAAGCATCTAACAGAGAGCAGGAATTCACTGCAGAGCTACATATGTTTTTTTAAGACATAAATTATTCTTCTTCTTCTTTTTCTTCTTCTGCGTACGCAGTCAGACAGTAACCATTTTTTTTCTCGAAAAAAGCGGCGGTCATCCTGAGGCTGTCGACACTGCCATAGAGCTTGTCTTGCAGTTCCACTGGTAATGGCCACATCTGCTCTCTCTGATCCTCGAAGTTCGGGCAGTTCTGCAGCAGATGTTCAGCGGTCATTTTACCAGTACCGCACGGGCATTCGTCGGTACACCCTATCTTCAATTTGTTGAATAGGTGGTACCTAAGTCTATTGTGGCCAGTGCGAAGTCTGAAGACAACGACCTGCTCTCTTCGGTTCAACTGGTAATAGGCATCGTTTTTGGTGTGTTCATTTTTAGACACAAACGGTAGTGCTCTCGATTTGTCAGTCGTTCTACAGTATTGGCGTGTTCAGTCAAATAAAGCCTCAGGCTCCACTCCTGATAGTGCTCTTCCGTCAATTCCTTTGTCAGAACACTCGATGCAGACCAACCTAGCCACAGGGGGCCTAACCCCAGATTTCTGAGGGTCTAAATCCAGCACCAGTTCCATATTAGACCCCAGAAAAGTGGTCTCGGCATGTCAATCATTTCAGTGTTGGCCGTGTTGAGTCAAATTAAGCCGCAGGCTCCACTCCTGGTGGTGCCCTTCCGTCAATTCCTTTACGTTTCAGCTGTGCAACCATACTTCCCCCGGAACCCAAACACTTTGGTTTCCCGGAAGCTGCCCGCAGAGTCATCGAAGCAACTCCTGCGGATCGCTAGTCGGCATCGTTTATGGTCAGAACTACAACAGTATCTGATCGTCTTCGCGCCTCTGACTTTCGTTCTTGATTAATGAAAACATTCTTGACAAATGCTTTCGCAGTAGCTCGTCTTACGGCGATCCAAGAATTTCACCCCTAACGCCGCAATACGAATGCCCCCGTTTGTCCCTGTTAATCATTACCTCCAGTTCCGAAAACCAACAAAATAGAACCGAGGTCCTATTCCATTATTCCATGAACCATTATTCAGGCAGCCGAGGCCTGCTTTGAACACTCTAATTTTTTCAAAGTAAACTCGCCGGCCACCCAGGACGCTCAGCGAAGAGCACTCGTGGGAGAGAGCCGGCAGACGGTAGGGCAAGAGACAACGGGCAGTGAACCGGCGCGAGCCGGACCGCCCGCCTGCGCCTGAGATCCAACTACGAGCTTTTTAACTGCAATAACTTTAATATACGCTATACCATCGACATTTGATAGGGCAGACATTTGAAAGATGCGTCGCCGGCACATAAGGCCATGCGATCAGCACAAAGTTATCCAGAGTCACCAGTGGGGACGCCGCAACCCCGCGAGGGGAAACGACGATTGGTTTTGAACTAATAAAAGCGCTCTTTCCGCGAGGGTCGGAGCTTGGTAAGCATGTATTAGCTCTAGAATTGCCACAGTTATCCAAGTAGGATCGTGTCATCTAAGGAACCTCGACTGATTTAATGAGCCATTAGCGGTTTCACCGTGAGACAGTGTGAACTTAGACATGCATGGCTTAATCTTTGAGACAAGCATATGACTACTGGCAGGATCAACCAGATATCTGTCTGAGACGTACGTACAGCACACACCGGTCGGCGGAGGAAGGGTGTGTAGAAATCCTAGCAGGGACGGCCGCAGGGACCGACTGACGGGACGGACGGACGGTTTGTTCCACCGGTCCCTCACTCCGTCGACCTAGGACCGCCTGACAGGGGCCTCCAACACGCACCAGACGACCGACCGACCGGACTCGCTCGAGGAGGGATGGCAGCGCTCTGTGCAGAACGGATCCCAACGACCTCGGCGATGAATTTCACTGGGACTAGAGACAATTTGGCCTGCCGGCCTGCCCTTCTCCGTTGGAGAACGCAGGGCCTCGAGGCACGATTCCTGCTTTCCATTTGCCGGTCACAAGCTCTTTGCGAGAGTCGGACCACCAGCGAGACGTACTGTCGAGCTCTGCTATAAGCCTTAGATAAATCACCACGGACGGACCACGTTTCCTGATACGGACCAGACCAGCGCACCTCGGTGGAGGAGCCGCTACAACAAACCGCACCCAATTCGCTCTACGGGGAAAGGCAGGCGAGCGTTTTCCGCAAGCCCGCGCTATCGCTCCGCCTGGCGGGACTGAGATCGCTTTACGAACACTGGTTGAAATTGAGTTGCTGCGGCGAGACAACTACCCCAGATAGACATAAATTCGATGTTGTATTCTTGTTCGTGTGAGAGTCTATGTTGTTTAGGGCTTGAGATGGCTTGGAGAACGCTTCTCGAGTCTGTTAGTAGGACCATTTCCTTGTATTGTGTTTTGGCTGATAAGACTCTTATTTGCTGCATGAACATATTTTCAGTGTGTGGGATTAATCAGTTTTTATTGGTGCCCTGTCTTCAATATGTGTGATTATACAGTTTTGATGAGTTGAACTGTTTTAAGTTTGAGTGATACATTAGTTTTAATAAGTGGCTTATATCTAGTACATGATTAATCAATTTTGATGGGTGCCCTATCTTCAGCGGGTGTAGCTAATTAGTTTTGATGGGTACACTGTCTTCAGTTTGTATGATTAATTATTTTCGATGCGTGCACTCTATTCAGTTTGTGTGATTAATTAGTATTGAACGAAGCACTGTCTTCAGTATGTGTGATCAATTGGTTTTTAAAGCCGAAGTGTCTATGGCAGGGGTCTAACATTGATATTGCTGATAACGTGGTGTTTGTCGAGCAAGCATGTGCTAGTGGATACCGTAACGTATGCGTACAAACCCCTATATACCATAGCACATGTTATTTTCTTACTAAATTAAATTGAGCGTGAATGGTAGATTATATTTCAAAATAAGTGAATATCCTCAATATAGAGAGTGAGAACATAGAAGAAATCAGCAACCGGACTGAGTAGGCAGGCATCCAGAAAAGACACAATTAAGAAAAATTGTGAGCATGAATGTATAGCTTAGATCTACTGTTAATTTTTGCTATTACGATTCCAAGATGGATGACGCGTTTTCTTTTCTTTTAGGGGGGACATTAACAGATTTACATTACAATGATATCGTTTTCTTTCAACTGCATTTATCACATTTACACACCACATATAGAACACAGCGTACATCATGTCATAGTCTTTCTCGACCCGTGCATCTACAATAGAGTTTGCCCTTGTGCAGGCCCCAACTCCTGTGCGAGTTGTGCAGTTCTCTATTTAGCCGTCGGGCTCGAGGTGTTAATTTTTTGTTTGTTTTGTGCAGGCCTCATCTCGGTTTCCTATCAATTCTGTTTCGAGCACTGATTGTCCAGTGGATGGATAGCTTCTTTGTTTTAGGATCAGGAGTGTTTTGCAGCTCGAACGAATCTTGCCGTGGGAGGGGGGGGGGGGGTCTGCCAGGTGGTCTTTTTTGCAGCACGGGTACCACCAAGTGGTTGCTGTGCTCCAGCGTTCGTCTTTCTTCTGGTTACATGACCAGCCCAGCGGTGCTTGGAGTTGTTCGCACGATGTAGGAGTTCCTTGACGTGTCATAATGTCCGGCTGTCACTGTTGTGTAAGCTCCTCTAAATGATAGGCTCACAAGTCGGCGCTCAAGCGAGGCTTGTATTGTCCTTAATTGGTTATGCATGACTTTTGTGAGAGACCAGGTGTCATATCATATTATAGCGCTAGTAGGACCACTGAGTCGATTATGTCTGCTCGCAGTCTAGTGTCTTTTGTGGCTTCTGTTGCCACACAGTTATACTTAACTTAACTTAACGTCTTTATACTGACTTAGAAGACCCTGCAGAGTCTGTATACAACCAGTTACATTTACATCACCTTGCTCTAAAAGCTATGCGCATCCAGTTTATTCTTAAATGCATTAACTGTCCCTGCCTCCACTACCTCCCCTGGCAATGCATTCCAAGCAGACACCACTCTCTGACTAAAAAAAAAATTTCCTAATATCTAATCTGGACCTCTCTTTAGTCAGCTTGTAGCTATGCCCTTGTGTTAATGTGGGTGGCTGTATTTAAAAAAAACTTGTTATAGTCTAATGTACCCATTGCGCTGATCATCTTGTAAACCTTTATTAAGTCACCACGAATTCTTCTCTCTTAGAGAAACAGTAGGCCGGTTTTTCTGAGTCGTTCCTCATAACTGTAATTCTTGAATCCCACTATCATCTTTGTCGCTATTTATTGTATTCTTTATAGCATGTTTATCTTTGTCGCTTTTTTTTGTATACATCATGTAGGATCAAATTATGGTCTCCACCGATCGCAAACCTCGCCAAACTGACCACCTGTTAAGACGTCAACATGACTGTTGACTAATTCTACATGTAGGGGCAATTGCGGCCGCACAGTAACATGTCCTCACATTCGACATTGTCGGATGTACGGATACAAGCAATGTTATGGGAACAGCGCATTCCCCCTATATTGCTGGGCGGAATAGTACAGGGAAAATCCTGAAGGTTGGATACTCTAGAGCTTTACCTTTCCCAGGCCTAGTAAGTCACATAAAGGTCTCCATCCCCACGACTATTACAAATAGCCAGTTCCGCGCCCAAAAGACAGGCCAGCAGCGTCTGGGGGCACTCAGTTACCATTATGTCGTACATGATAACAACGATACTACCAAATTTAGAGTCATTTAATAAAACCTGCAAAGCAGTTTTGTGTATTCCAGGCAGACCCTCCCCATTACCCAAAACAATCAATTCATACATAACATCATTGGACTTAGTGAGAGCCGTGTACGGCCAGAAACCCACTCAATGTGGTCCGACAATGAAGATTTTAAAAAACAAATACAACAGCCTGCGAACAAAACATGATCATTGAAAATTCTAATGCACGTGTCAGGCCAAAGCGAAAGAGCGAAACCTACTTGGGCAGATTGTCAAACGACAAAAAAAAATGATAAAGGTGACAGTTTGATGATTTTTGCTGCAATGCACAAGTTCCACGCCATGAGCACCTACTTCAAACACACCTCATGAAAGAGATTGAACATGGCACTCATCAAACTAAGAGAGCAAAGTTGAAATCTGCTAAGATGTTCGGTAGCGATGTGACGTTTTCTTTAACCAAAATGGAGGAAACTGCACCGACTTGATGTAAGCAGCTTCTACAGACCGATAAGGGCGACAACGAACCTGAACACTCACCCCACAAACGGGACAACGAACCTGAACACTCACCCCACAAACGGGATAACGAACCTGAACACTCACCCCACAAACGGGACAACGAACCTGAACACTCACCCCACAAACGGGACAACGAACCTGAACACTCACCCCACAAACGGGACAACGAACCTGAACACTCACCCCACAAACGAGACAACGAACCTGAACACTCACCCCACAAACGGGACAACGAACCTGAACACTCACCCCCCAAACGGGACAACAAACCTGAACACTCACCCCACAAACGGGACAGCGAACCTGAACACTCACCCCACAAACGGGACAACGAACCTGAACACTCACCCCACAAACGGGACAACAAACCTGAACACTCACCCCACAAACGGGACCTACAGGTGCACACCCCAACAGATACTGCGAAATTTGCGTCCATATTTAAAAACGAGAATTGACAAGGCGCGGGATCTCCTACCCGCCACCCGAAGCAACTGATTCACGTTCTGAATAAGCTGCATCACCGCCTTCAAATTACCAAAAAACCAACAGCAGGAAACTACATCAGTGTGGTCACATAGCATCTTAAGTGACTAGAAAAATGCTCAAGATCAGAAGTAGGCTAAATTGAGTAGTCCTGTGAGAGCTAAACAAGAGGAGGTCAAACAGTCTCAAGGAAGATCATCAGCGGTACAACTTACAACGTTAGATATATGTATTTGAGACCAGTAGTATTATCATAAAATGAAGGAAAACACTACAACAGCGTTTATGTAATGCTTGAAAAGCTTCAGAATATGGACATATTTGTGAGTATGTCTGAACCAATTCATGACAAGCCTGTTTCACTTCGTCATCAGTTCTGAAATCCAAACCTCCCATGAATTCGTTAATGAGTCCAAACAGGTGGAAATCGCTTGGAGCGAGGACTTTGCTGTAAGGTGGATGGGACAATACCTCCTAGACTGGTTGCTGCAGATGGCACATTGTGAGGACAGTAGTATGATGTCAATCGTTATCTTGCAAGAGCAGGACGAGATCATCACTAACAGATGCACTACCTTCTCTAAAACATTTATACCATTGAAATGTCTTACTGTAGATAAATGTTTCATTACCGTATTGTGGCTGCAGCCTTCGGTAAAATTTCCGGACGTGTCACGCCTTCTCTCACAAAAAAAACGTCATCACAACACGCTGTTCTGTGCATGCACTAACAGTGTTGTGCGCCATGTTTAATTATCTGTACCGCAACTGGCTCATAGCATTTGGGCCACCTAATAGTAATAGGACACAAGTAACCGTAACTAATAATAGTAGTTCCATAACGCTAAAACTCATTCAGGTAGAGCTCAAATAAAACGTCCCTGTTTTAATTGAACACTCCTCATATATATATATATATATTCGAAGCGTGTTCAAATCAAACCGCACCGAACTGCACCAAATGAACATACGTACGATATTAATGATGACGTCACTTCAGGTTAAACAGAACATGCCAACCCTCAAGTTTACAAAATGTTATTTTCCTCCTACTCATAGTTTCCTTAGCAGACCGTTCAAAACATGGCAGGTGTGATACTGAATCGGCCTATAGTTGATCAGAGAGAGAGAGAGAGATGATTCGGTTTCTAACAGATGAAGGATGTTGACCAGTTGACATTCATCGCAGAATGCAGGCATTGTATAGTGACAAAAGTGTGTCGAAGACAACAGAGAAGAATTGGAAAACGATGTTTAAAGAAGGACGAAAGATCTTCTGAGACTAGATCACGGCCATAGTGTTGCGTCAGAAGATGCCATCGCCAAAATTGATGCAGCAATTCGCTTAGACCGTCGCCGGAGCTTACGTTTGGTAGCAGAGGAATTCGCTGGTTCGCTAGGGACAGTTCAAATGGTGGTTAGCAAGAAACTGAAGTATCGGAAGGTGTGTTTACAATTGGTACCTCGGTTGCTGACCAACCACCATAAGGAAGAACGCATATGATTGAGTTTCAACATGTTGTGATACGAAGAGGAGGTAGATTCGTTTCTTTTGCGCAAAGTGACAGGTGATGAATCTTGGTACTACCACTTTGAGCCGAGTATCAAGACTGCTAGCATACAATAGAAACATCCCGGAACACCGAAATTAAAAAAATTTCAATCACACAATTCCGCTGATAAAGTTATGCTGACAGCGTTATTTTACTATGAGGGACTTCTGTTGGTAGACTTTAAAGATCCTGGCGTACATATCAATCCCATCCGCTTCAATTACACACTAGACAAGCTGCATGCAACAATCAAGAATAAACGACCCGGCATGCTTTCGCGTCCACATGTCGCGAACATTGTTCAGAAAACGTTAACATAGAAAAGGTGGGAAGTACTGCCACACCCATCTTATAGCCCGGACCTTGTGGACTTCCATTTATTCGGACCTTTAAAAACACTTATGAAGTTACAAAGATTCAACTCCGATGCAGACGGCATGGCCTCGGTGACAAAGTGGTTCAAAAAGCAACCAAAGTCATTTTTTAAAATCCTACGGCATCCGTCATCTACCCAAGCAGTGGGTTGCGGGTGTCAATGCCGATGGCGACATTTTCTAACTAACCCTCTGGCATGTTAGCTTCATAACAATTGCTATATTTATTTCTGTCCCACCAGATGATGTAGCTTTCGTGTTTGTAATAAAGCCTCTTGGTCCGGTTTTATTAGAATGGGACGTTTCAAGAAATTTCTCAGTTAGTCAGAACGTCTGTATCTATAGTACGTTGTGGTCCCACAAAATATTTTTCAATTTAAAATATTTGAAGTGTTGATTGTTGTTTCAAGAGATAAACGAAAGAGAAATACACCTTTAAAAGAACATGAGGGAACATGACTTACAAACATCAGCAGCTGGGAACACGACGTCATATTGTTGGTTCACCAAATTCAATTGGCAAAATTAATAATTGATCTATTGCAGAATTTGATGCGTGATATCAATATATTAATCCTTGGGACAATACTTGTTGATAATAAAACTCTTTTTCCCAGACCATTTACCAACATAAATCCTACCACTTCGAGAGCGAAAGATATGATCACATGTTTCCCAATTGCGTGATAATCTAAGATTTCCCGATCTTTACACAACATTGTCACTCACAGAAGTTGATGGCTAGGTCGTCCGAATATAGTACAGTGCATTGGCATATACGTTATTGGACAATCTTTAGATTGTGATTTGTAGAATTAATATCCCAATAGATTAAGTGTGCCGTTTCAGTTTCTTCTCACTTGAATTACTAACATTCTCTATCAGGTACCAGTCTGGAGAAACTGCCACGGAAATCTCGTTGATATAGCAACAGAACAACGCAGGGAGAATAGTGTCAGGATGCCTAAACCCACCGCCACTACCAAAATATACCCTCTAATTGACATAGGTATACCTGCCGTCAGAAGAAGCGTGGCTGCTGAATATGAACCAGGGAAACAGGAAAACGACCCTAGACACCCAATGTCTGGATACCAGGAGCAGATCACAAGACTCAAATCGAGGCATAGTTTCCTTAAATCAACAAAGACGACACAGTCAAGCCCTGAAAGTCGTAGCACTGAATTACACAACGAAATGATACAAGGCCCAGGGATCCAGCTTCAAGAGGAACCTACCACTGGACAACACTTACCCTACTCACTGTGGAAGACAATAAATAGACAGCGAACTGGGTTATCACCTAGTAGAAAGAACATGCAGAAATGGGGTCTCTTAGACGTCGATACGTGTGACTACGTTGCGGTACACGATCCAGATCAAATGATGATTTGTCATAACCTTCCGGATGCATGTGACGAAAGACACATGCTGAAGGTGAATGGCAAGGCAATTCAAGTTACCGAACACTGGATGAACGTTGTATGACGTGGTGCTTAGACAGACACATTTGCTTGATTCGTAAATATGCCAGTTCAAGTGGTGTCAATGCATCAAAGTAAATGGTTTGGACGTTCTCACCGCCATTCTTGACGACATTCTCTAATTCTTGCCACCACAACAAATTTAAATGGTGGTGTTTGGTTCTACAATTATTTCAACCTGCCTGTCAGGAAATTTCCTTCCGATCCTTTTTTGACCCAATATTGTTGCAGAAGTGTGTCGCAACACTGAATGTAGCCATCTTTTCTAAACATCTACTTGTATCTAAGTTAATATAGCCATCTTTTCTAAACATCTACTTGTATCTAAGTTAATATAGCCATCTTTTCTAAACATCTACTTGTATCTAAGTTAATATAGCCATCTTTTCTAAACATCTACTTGTATCTAAGTTAATATAGCCATCTTTTCTAAACATCTACTTGTATCTAAGTTAATATAGCCATCTTTTCTAAACATCTACTTGTATCTAAGTTAATATAGCCATCTTTTCTGAACATCTACTTGTATCTAAGTTAATATAGCCATCTTTTCTAAACATCTACTTGTATCTAAGTTAATATAGCCATCTTTTCTAAACATCTACTTGTATCTAAGTTTTTACGTATTTGTTTAAAATAAAATTATATCGACCTGTCCTCCCCTTAGCCCGAAATGGAATGCCTCTCTACAATCATCATCTGTCAAATACGTTTGTTGAGAACTCAACAAGGAACTATGATTGGGTGACGGGGGGGGGGGGGGGGGAGGAATCATGACGCAAGTACCCAAAACTTTATTCAGTTCAGTTCATCCCGTGACCTCCTGTCATCCCTGATGACACCTCCACAATCCTACGCCATCTCTCTCAGTGTGGAGTTTTTATGTATGCCTCCTCGATGCCTCCACATTTATTTATGACATAAAATGTGGAGTGCCAAAAGACTCGGTTTTATTACCAATATTTTTCTTTATATATATATATATATATATATATATATATATATATATATATATATATATATATATATATATATATATAAACGATTTGGACATTGATATAGGATCCATGATTGAAAAATGTGTGGACGACACAAAACTATGTAGGAGTGTCTCATCTAAAGCAGAAGTGGGTATATTGAGGTCGGATTTAGATCAAATTCGAGACTGGTCTGTGAGATGGCAATTTGAGTTTATTATAGATAAATGTACAGTCATTAACATAAGTAGATCCAATATGGAACATAATTACAGAATAGGCGAGAACAATATTAGAATGATAGAAAAGGAAAGGTACCTATGTGTTACAATAAATCATTCCGAAAAATGAATGAGCAAGTCCAGGTACCAGTGAATAATGCAAATGCAATGTTAGGTATGATAAAAATAAATATTAAACATAGGAGTGAGGAGGTGATAGTCAAACTGTATAAAGCATTAGTTAGACCTAGATTAAAGTACTGTGTACAGATTTGGAGTCCTTATCGCAGAGGAGAGATAACCACGTTGGAAAGAACACAAACAAATGCGAGTAATCTGATAATGGGATTCCAGAGTTACAGTTACGACGAAAAACTCAGGAAAACCGACCTACAGTGTCTAGAAAAGAGAAGATTTCGAGGTGACAATACAGGAAAGGTTAAATTAGACTATAACAAGTTTTTTTTCAACAAACAACTACCATCGAGAACAATTTGGCACATATACAAATTAGCTAAAAAAAAAAGTCCAGATTGAATATTAGGAAATATTTTTTGGCAGAGAGTGGTTAATGCTTGCAATGCATTGCCGCAGGAGGTAGTGGATGCAGAGACAGTTAATGTATTTAAAAATAGATTGGAGACGTATAGCTTTTAGAGCAGGGTAATGTAAATGTAACTGGTTGTCTATATACTCTGATGAGTCTTCTAAACCAGTATATGAAGGTTAAGTTAGAGTCTGCACTTGGAGACATATCCTCTAAAAATGGCGCCTAACAGGCTGCGGGTCAACTATGCTCTAGTGATTGAGTCTATCAAGATGAACTCGTACATCGGTTAACCACCCTATACGCACGTGTTCCAAGTAATAACCTGCTCTCGCCTAACTCTCTAAGCTGGAAATCATCCTCCCGCTGATACATCCAGCTTACACCAGAGCTAGGACCTTTACAGATACATCCAGCACACACCAGAGCTGTGACCTTCACAGATACACCCAGCACACACCAGAGCTGTGACCTTCACAGATACACCCAGCACACACCAGAGATGGGACCTTCACAGATACATCCAACACACACTAGAGCTGGGACCTTCACAGATACATCCAGCACATACCAGAGCTAGGACCTTCAGATACATCCAGCACACACCAGAGCTAGGACCTTCAGATACATCCAGCACACACCACAGCTGGGACCTTCACAGATACATCCAGCACATACCAGAGCTAGGACCTTCAGATACATTCAGCACACACCAGAGCTGGGACCTTCACAGATACATCCGCCACTGTAGAACTACAGATCAACTACGACTACGACTAAGACCATTGACACCCATATTAAAACTCTAAATCACTTTTTTAATCATCATCCTAGAATACGCGATATATGGACTCAGTGTAAAATAAGAAACACGTGTGCTTTCTCTTTTTTTTAAAAACAGAATCTGTTTATCTCTCCTTTATTGAAATAATCACCTCATGGATTTGATATAGGATCGACTAACCTAATGATTAGTCACTCGATATCAATATGTTGCAATATAAGAACACATTTGTTACAGGGGATTTGAGGTCTTTAAGGCATATCTTCTTCTTCTTCTGCGTACGCAGTCAGACAGTAACCATTATTTTTTCGAAAAAAGCGGCGGTCATCCTGAGGCTCTCGCCACTGCCATAGAGCTTGTCTTGCATTTCCACTGGTAATGGCCACATCTGCTCTCTCTGATCCTCGTATGTCGGGCAGTTCTGCAGCAGATGTTCAGCGGTCATTTTACCAGTACCGCACGGGCATTCGTCGGTACACCCTATCTTCAATTTGTTGAATAGGTGGTACCTCAGTCTGTTGTGGCCAGTGCGAAGTCTGAAGACAACGACCTGCTCTCTTCGGTTCAACTGGTAATAGGTATCGTTTTTGGTGTAACCAGTATGTTCGGTTTCCCATTTGTTCATGTATCTGGCTTTGATAAGCCGTTTTGACTCTTCGTACGTCATACTGGTATCTGTTTGTGGTAGTCTTGCACCTTCTTTTGCCAGTCTGTCTGCCTCCTCGTTGCCTTGGATGTTGCAGTGTGACGGAACCCACTGTACCACTACCCTTTTTGGTGCGGACTGCTGGCACAGTTTGCAGAGTGCTGCCCTTAAGTCATTAACTCATTCTGGCTTTTTAGCGCTGTGACTACGGCGAGAGCATCTGTCAGCAGGACTAAATGGCTCTCATTTTCACTGTGTGTCACCATTTCTTCCACTGCCGCCCTCAGTGCCTCTGCCTCCGCTCTGAAATTGCTTGTGTACTTACCAGTAGCGAGTGACAGTGTTATTTGTCTGCCATTTGGTAGGTTCAGGAATGCTCCTGCCCCTCCGTTCTGTGTTGTGTTTGTTACAGAACCGTCGGTGTATGCATGGGTCCAGTCCATGCTTGGGTAGCTTTTCGTTATGAAGCTTAGGGTAGTATCTCTCCTTTCTTTTTCAGTCTGGCAGTTTTTGTTTGCAATACCTGGTATATTTTCTACCACCTCTGGAAATATATCCTGCCTCCAGGTAGGTATTCGTACAGTAGTGATGGGTTTTGGTGTTGTTAGTGCGTTTATGGGATCTTCGTGCATCTTTGCTTTGGCTATTTCTGCAAAGTTTCTTTGCTTTAGTTTCCCATTTCCCAAATTGTTTAGTCTCTGGTGCATTGGATGGTCAGTCAGTCTTCGGAGTTTCTCTGACTGCAGCTGGGCTCTGCAGTCTCTTCTATCGGTCATGGATTGCAGTTTTGTAATCTTTTCGAGTTCTACAATTGGCGTTGACTTCATGCCCCCTGTTATAATTCTCATGGCTTGGTTTTGAAGTTTGTTAACTTT
This sequence comes from Ariolimax columbianus, assembly GCA_036924085.1. Taxonomy (NCBI): domain Eukaryota; kingdom Metazoa; phylum Mollusca; class Gastropoda; order Stylommatophora; family Arionidae; genus Ariolimax; species Ariolimax columbianus. The sequence goes on from JAVGWX010000005.1 coordinate 31,980,160, forward strand.
ATCGAAGTTCGCCTTCGCTGCTGTTGTCCATGCCGCAATGCCATACTCGAGAACTGGTCTCACTCTTCCAGTATACAGTTTCTTTAGTATGCCTTCGTCTGCTCCCCAGCTTGTGCCAGCAAGTTTCCCCATGATTGCCATTCTTTCTCTGGCTTTCATTCGGTTTCTCTCAATCTGACTTTTCCATGTCATGCGCCGATCAAATGTGACTCCCAGATAGGTTGGGTTGTCGTTTGGCTGCAGGAATTTGCCATTTAGACTTAATTTGGTACTTTGGGGTTTTAATGAAAGCAAGAATATTGTGCATGTGGTTTTCTCCTCGTTTATTTTGACCAGCCATGAGTTCGCCCACTCTTCCAGCGATGTTAGGGCCGTCTGCATCCGATTTCTTGCTATGGTAAGATTCGTTTCAGAGGTCCACATAGCCAGATCGTCTGCAAACATTGAGCTATGGACTCTTCTTGGTATATTCTCTGTAATATCGTTTATATTTACCAGGAAGAGTGTGGGTGACAATACTCCCCCTTGGGGTACTCCCTGCTCGAGTGTCACCTTTTTGCTCATCTGCCTTTGTACTTGGACTCTGCCGTTCTTTGTTTGAGGTAGTGGTTGATCCACTTGTACATCTTCCCACCGACATCACTTCTTCTTAGCTTGACTCTAAGTCCATCCTTCCAGATTTTGTCAAATGCCTTTTCCAGATCCAACCAAACAGCTACTGTGTGTTTCTGTGCCTGGTAGGCATCTTCTATCTCCTGGGCTATGAGGATGACCTGGTCCTCAGTGGATCTGTGCTGTCTAAAGCCGGCTTGCTGTGGAATTAGTATTCGTTTTTCTTCCAGATGCCACATCAGTCTGGTGTTTATCATCCGTTCCATCAGCTTGCCGACACAGCTCAGTAGGCTGATGGGCCTGTATCCATTTGGATCTGTTTTATCCTTTCCTGTTTTTGGTACTGGTACCAGTATTGCGTCTTTCCATGCCTGGGGTACAATACCCCTTTTCCAGCTTTGGTTGAGGATTGATAGTAATTTCCTCTTCGCTGTTTGGCCCAGCCCCATCAGCATTTCGTTTGTGATCCCGTCTTTTCCGGGAGATTTCCTTTTCTTTAGTGTTCTCATAGCCTTTTCCATTTCGCGCATTGTTAGTTTGGCCATCATGTGCTCTTCAGGAGCCGTATTTATGTTTTCGTGTCCCTTTAGCTCTTCGCTAATGTCTGTATGCTTATCTGCAGGGACCTCGATGTGGTTTGCTCTGGCATAGTGATCGACAAAGGCGTTAGCGGCTTTCTTACCTGTGATCAAGTTCTCGCCCTGCTTGATAGTAATTTGTTTATTTGACGGGGTTTCGTCGTTCATGGCTCTGACTAGCTTCCATAGCTTGTTCCCGTCTTTGTCCAGGTTTAGATTTTCCGTTTTTTTTTCCAGCTTTCTCTTGCTGTTTGCCTGAGAGTGTGTTTGTACTTCGCCGCGGCGGCGATGTTTGCCTCCATGGATTTTTCTCGCTCTGCCATGTTCCTAGCATTTGTTAATGCATCTTCCACTTTCTGCAACTCATCATTCCAGTAGGGCTTATAGTTTTTCCTAGCTCCTCTTGGGATGGTTTCAGTGGCGGCTTGCATTATTGCCTTGCTTAGGCTCTCTACCATGGGCTTCATTTTTGAGTGTCGTGTGTTGATGGTTTCACACAGCCCATCTGTCAGGATTGCAAATCTGTCCCAGTCGGCTCGTTTGTAATTCCAACGTGGGAGCGGTTTTGTTTCCTGTGGGCCTACTTCCATGTCAATGGTTAGTCTGATCGGCCTGTGGTCGCTACCTGCCAGTTGGTTTAGCACCTGGCGGTCTATTTTATGGTGTATGTCCTGTGTGGAGAAGGCTAAATCTGGAGTCGAGGTGGTATGCCATGTTCTTGAATAGAAGCTAGGGCTATCCTCCGGCCTATTGATTAGGGAGAGATTTGCATCTATCTCCCAATCTTCCACTTCGTCACCTCTGCTGTCTGTGTCAGAGTATCCCCATCTCTCCGAGTGGCTGTTGAA